>JAPMOR010007079.1:0-31407 GCA_026543865.1 Argiope aurantia
CCTCTATCTGTGTTTAACAAATATACAAAAATAATTTTTATCAAAGTGTTAAAAGCTTAAGCAACAAAGTGTTCTTAGTTTTAATAAATACTTAATCTAAATACATAATTCTGAATAAAATCCCTAGTCAACTTTTTTTATTGGCACTTTTCAAAGCCATTCAAAAAAGAAAGAAAAAATTACTTCGAAATGTTCATCTTTCCTAACGGCAATTTCGCTGTCTTATCGAAGAAAATGAATCCGAAAATGCGAAGTAATTGCAGAAGTATTCGTTTAATGAAACCACTTGCAACCTAATGCTATTTTAATTTCCGCCTTTTTCAAATGGAAGATTTTTTACTCAAAATCACGATAATTTGTAGACATTTATAATATTTCCACTCCACAGAGACAAATATCCATTAGAATTAATATTTATATTTTGCATAAGTTACACGGGAGTTATTTTGAGATAGATTTGACAGTCCTGAATACTTCATCAGATGGCAAGAGCGATGCTTGATCATGCATCCTATTCTCTACATTTTTTATACAACATCTGCGAATTTGACATTCACCGGGCGTACCTACTAGATTTTTTTTAGTACATAAAAGGAATAGTTTCCTTTTAGGTACGTGGAATAGAGTTTTTTAGTACGTGGAATAGAGTTTTTTAGTACGTGGAATAGAGTACGTGGAATAGCACTCTTTTCCGTGGAATAGAGTTTCGAATTTTCGATCTAATCGAGATCAATCGACACCAACACTAGACTATAGTGAGCTGGGTGCGAAAGCAAAGAACATACAAACAATTAAAAGCGTGTGTAATATGAAGGCTGAGTGCCCAGAATAACAGCAATTACACACTTTTTCATTCGCCAGAATGGTAACAATGTTTAAAAATTTAGGTTTAGTCAGTTAAGGTTAAGTTAGTAGAAAATTGGTTTTGATCAATTTTCTTGCATCGTACAAAGAATGAAATCATGCATATATTTATTTAAAATATCCTATCTTAAACAGGTTCAAATTGGGATATATATTTAAAATTTGGGTGTAATGATAGCATACCAAATTTCAGTAATCTAGCTTTTTACATTTTTAAACGAACTGGTTCACACATACATAAGTAGGCAAAGCAACATAATTTCAGAAAATTATTATTTGTGTCGATTTAAAAAAAGAAAGAAAATGAAAATTTGAAGGATACTTCATATTTGAGTTATTTTATCTCTTATTATTTTACATTTCAATATGAAGGATATTATGTCGATTTCAAAAATGTTTTATTGATCTGAATTTTATTTATTACTGATTGTTACACTTTAGCACTCCGCAGAACTAAAATGATATAAGAAGAAATTAAGAGCGTAGAAAATGTTTCCGTTTTTAAAAAAATTGTTTTTAAAAATACTGAAAGGAGCATTTAGAGTATTACTGAATTTTCTAAACCATTTTTTTAAACTGAAACAGACATATTCCAAAGAAAAACAAATCGTGCCATGCAGATTAACAAAATCTATAAATTCAGATTTTGTAGCAAAGATAAAATTTAAAATTCATCTAGGAACAGACAATAATCATTTTGAAAAACCTATTTCAAAATGAAACAATTCAAATTATTTCAGCTGTTCACTCAATCTATTTCGTACGATTACATTTGCATTAAGCTAACATTCTACCGAATGAATTTAAATGCAGCTGTTGTTTACATGCATTAAAAAAAAGATGCATTCAAATTTTCAAGAGAAAGCATAGGTTAGAATTTCAGTCGAATGGAAATGATACATTTTGTGGGTTCCCAGCCAATCAACAATCAGTTTAAACAGTTCTTGTGACGTCATTCTCGAACCATATTCCTGACTTTTTTATTTTTAAGCAAGAAGATAGCTTCGAACAGCAGGCAACAAGCAGACTGGAAAGAATAACTTCATTTCAGTATTCAACTTGTTGCTACCGACTCCGAGCAGTTTATATCCGCATATAAGAAAGGGATTAAGATCGAATCATGTGATTGTTTTTAATCGTTATAGTATAATCCTCGCTATCAAAGGGATCAGAATGCGAGAAAAGAATTAACGGTGGAACATATCAATAAATGCCGCAAAGGTGAATTACAATCAGATGTACTAATGTAATAACGTTAACGTGTAGCAATATTAAATTGTGGCTAGTTGTATGTAAACTGAAAATTTACTGTTAGAAATTAAATCTCGAATACATTCCATGATATAAGTATTAAAAGTTGAAATCTCTTTTGCATGCATAGGAGGTTTTAGAATTCGCTTTACGAGCTGAAAAAAATTAATTCGGAAGCAATGCAAAATGCTATCATTTTTCGAAATGGTTCATTGCTTTTAGGAAATTCACAACTATTAGTTTGATTAAGAATATTGCTTTAGAACAGAAATAAGATAATCAGTGAATCTATCAATTGAAACTTTCCGGCATGAGACTATTGATTTACATAAAAACTTTAAGTTTGAAAAAAATTTTAACGGTCAAAATTAAATAATCATTTTAGTAGAAAAGTATATATATTACACCATTTTTTCCGAACAGAGATGAAATGGTTCAGAATCTTTATTCGAGTCTGATATACATTTCAAAATTTTCCATTTTGTTGTTTCTTATTAAAAACAACAACAACATTTTCTATTTTATATCGAGTTCGTGTATCATGATCGTATGAAACAAATGGAAACTTATTAACATAAGTTTTTATAAAATTTACGTTTCTTAAGTTGTATATAAGGTTAATTGATGCATCAAAAATATGCAATAAAATTAAAATTTTATAAATTTAATTATATTTAGTTTTATAATAATAAACAACACTTCGTCTTCGATAGATTACAGCGATGCAGCAACTAATTATTAATGCTTCCAGACGGTACTTTTTAGATTACGGTTCAATAAAATCTTAATATATTCTTTTAAAATGAATATTCTGATGGAGAAATTGGAAATTCCTCAAGCTCTTAATTATTGCTCACATCTCCACCTGAGGTATTGAGAAGTTTCTTATTTAAATATTTTTAGGTAGACTTTACAAAGCTACGGTTTTTATATTAGAAGACGTGCAAGGAATTTATATCCACTTAACATAAGACACATTGAAGAATACGTTACTATTTATTATTTTTACTGTCTTGCATCCGAAAATATATAGAGAAAAAATACTATACTAATCAAAAAATTTGATCTAGAAATTTGAATAAATTTCCGAGTCTAGACTTCCTTCAAACTAAAAAAAAACTATTTTTGGAAATGTTTATTTACTTATGATTTATGAAAAAATAGGAATGCATTAACTAAAATAAGCAATATGAAAATGAATGAAATTTGGCGTATGATTTTTTTTTGTATCACACTGATTAGGTCTGTATCAAGCATTGAATTAAATCTGCTTCCAAATAGATTATCTGTATATCTGAGTGGATGTGAATATGATAATTCATATGTTTCAATATCCAAACAAGTACAAATTTTCAGTCTATTCATCTGTACACAATAATTAAAAAATGCAATAAGTTAGTAGTATAAAATCCTACATATGATTCTAGTTATTTTTTCAAAAACAGAATTATTATCATTAAGTACAGAATTACTGTTATTATCATTAAACAGAATTAAAGTACATTAACAAAATGATGCAAAATTACAATATTAGAGTTTCATGTGAAGCGCCCATTTTTAACATGCTTTTGTAAACAATTTAAAAAAAAAAGTTTCTGTTTTTTAAAAAAACTGTTTGGTTAATGTAAATTTCACAAACTATTTTAAACTAACATACCGATGAGTTAGAGAATTTAAGCACAATTTAAAACTGAATAATAATGTTTAACTCATACTCTTGTTTATTTGTCATTTCATTACAATTTGCAATCGATTAAACATTTTCCTTAAAGACAAATGGCGCCATGCCATTAACTCAACAGGAAGTTAGTTTAAAATCGGTTGTAATTTCACACACATAAGATTAGAAAGAAAATAATATGAACAAAAATGAATAAAATTTAGAATTAAAACGTATAAAATAATTTATCCTGATTTATAACCTATACAGATTGTGCTAAAAATTTAAAAAATTCAGAATCGCCAATTTTTAACACAATTTTTATATGGGGCTAGGAGAAATAATTTTTCTTTTTAGTCCGTTTTAAAAACGTAATATATTACATTTTTTGTTATTTAAATAATTATTTTATGGTTCAATTTCATAAGAGTAACTAAGGAATCTTCTGTGGGTGGGCGAAGTTTTAATTAAAATAATGCTTGGGCTATCGAAATTTCAGCAGAATAATCACTAGAGAACCTTCTTATCAAGCGATGTTTGCGATGTATTAATGTATATTTTTCGTTCTCACAGATTTTACAATTACTGAAACAAAATTTTTCTTAAGCATATAAATTGTGGTACAGATAGTAAATTATTCTAATATATAATACATTAACTTTTTTTTATGTCAAAATATACGACACAACTGAGGGAAAATATTTCCGAATTTTATAGCTAAGAGAAGAAAGTTGTAAGAAAGTAATGAATAGAGTACTTTTAACCATTTTTAGAAGATTTCCTTTCAGCCCGCATATATTATCTCTCATTACCGAATTGCCAGATTTCTTGTCAAATATATTTTTACTTCCCTAAATATTATATAATTCCTATTATATAAAGAAGACTAGATTACCTTTCATTGCTTTTATGAATTAAGAATTAATTTCACAGGTGGTTGAAAAAGTACACGGATCGCTTAAAAAAGGAATAGGGAGAAGAAAGGCATTTTTCGGTAATTTCTTCACCCTCCCCCTATTCAAGAAAAGATATTTTAAGACCATCTTTTCTTTTAATCTAAAAGTTTAAAAACAAAAAATCTTCACATATTCCATTAAATAACATTAAACAGATAAAACTATCAACTTTCTTTACAAATTTAAAATATTTATCTAATATCACAAAATCGAAATTCAGACACGAGACCATAACAACTGATACCAATAATCAGACTTAATATTACTAGTTATCTCACGTTTTATCAAAATGTCGGAACACCAGGAATTTCTTGCCTTAATAAGCTTGCATTTATTGTAAAAAGTTTTTTTTTTGTTTATTTAGTGAACTTATAGAATGAAAAGAAGAATAACATATCTAAAAAATAATTTGCATAAAATTTAGTTTCTTCTAGACAGGAATAATATGCAAGTAAATTCTTATCTAGACATAGTTCAGACTACGACAATTAAAGAACGTTTTTACAACTTAATAAGCAATAGTCAGGAATATATTAGACTGAAAAAGAATGTAGATAATTCAGGATGCAATTCCCATATTTGGGGATGTCATCACCCATTTGTTCAAATATGGTGACAAGTGTCTAAGTAATTATAATTGGGGACTTGGCACCATATTTTGTTTCCTTAATTAAAATATTTTGTTTTTGAATAATATATAAGGCATTAATATTGGACATATGTATATTATCGCCTTTTAAGTACAGCAAGATTAAGAAATAATACCTTCATCAATTTAATATTAATTCATCCTACAAATATTAGTTATAAGGTTTTTATTCCTTTAATATTATTTTAGTATGGGTGAAAGGAAACTTCCAATAAAAAGAATAAAATGATTAATCTATTTAACGATTCTTTTGAAGGCATATATAGAATTGTTGATATATTTAACTATTTTCAGAAAAGTGTGTGGCTTTTATGTTGATGTGGTTTGGTAAATATTTCTCTACTTCAGAGATATGGCTCGTTCATCGAAACCGATCCAAAATTTCTTAGCGAAACATGGAAACAAAAATTTCCAAACGTTTACCCATCTTTCCACCCTCCAAACATGGTTTTTGCGTCTTCTGGTAGTTTCTGAAGTTGAAGATGATGTTAAAAAGGACCTCGTTTTGAGAACAGAGAGAAGAATGCAGAACGCGACGGCGGAAATGAACACCAATCCAAAAGTAGCCTTTTAGAGGAGCTTTCGGTAATAGGAGACTACTTTGAAGAGTATTAAGGCGCCCGTTCCGTTGAGTAAAAAAGAAAAAAAAATTAGCCAAAGGCCGGATACTTTGATTTAGTTTAGTTATATTAACGTCCCGTTTGAAGCAACACTAGGGCTATTTTGGGACGGACCTCGTAATTTTGAACCGTGGTCAGATGACGAGGACGACACCTGAGCTGGCACCCCCCTCTCCACACCACACTTTTCCATTGTAGCCAGTAACTGAATTGTAGGCCAGCTAAACTGTCCGAATACCAGAGGAAGGGGTCTCTCCGAAGCTTTCTCGAATAAAGGTGTTATCCTTCTGCGTCTCCCACATAGAAATTATGGACCTTATGAAAGGCCATGAACACCGCGAGTGTTTAGATCATTATTTTTAGAGCCGCACACATGAGTGTTTTGGGGCTTCGTGGAATAGTGAAAACTGAGTATGCGCTTTGGACTCAAGGACTCTTTGGACTTCAAATGACTGAAATCAAAATGTGGCATAACTGCAATTTTAACTGAACACCAAATTTCATTTATCAAAGTCGTTTCATTTTTTAGTTATCGTGTTTACATGCATGAGAAAGTACAGAATGACAGACGGTCAATTTGTTGATGATTTGATTCAAACTTTGATACAGATCTATATTTTAGATGTTAAAAATATTGACTTTCTTTGTTTTCGCTAAAATGGAGATTCGTCAAAATCACGAGTTTGATTTTTTTTTTTTTTGACATAATACTTTCTTTATGTATAGTTATGCATACAAGAAAGTGAAAATAAGTTTGTACACTATCGAATAGTTTGATTCACTGAAATTTAACTTTGTAATTTCGCGGGATAATATTTTTCCCCGCAGAATCAAAATGCTGATTCGACAAATTCTTTTCTAAAATTATATAAACTCGGAATATTTTCTCATAATCTGTCTTTCTTGCTTTCTGCCTTTCTTTTTGGTACTCTCCTCTCTCTACGGCTTGGAAGAAAAAATATCTTGGCAAAAGTTAAAAACTGGATTATTTCATTGAAAGTATAAAGAATACAAAGTAGGACATTTGCTCAGAATAAATTTTAAAAGTGCCACATCGGGTCATCAATTCCAAAATTTCAGTCCCAATGCGAAATTTCCATTTTTATGCTGTAGTTTAAATAGAAACTGAATGAAATAAAAAAAAAGTTCGAAATGCAAAACGAATTTATTTTATAATAATACGATATATAGGTTATATCACCATTTTTTTTCGCCCTTTTTTTGGAATTCGAATATTTTAGAATTCACACACTTCGCAGCCTGTGATAAGATTTTTTTTTCTTTTGAAATCTCAAGCCATGAACCTGGCATTGCAATTCTACGCATAACCAGTCATGTGATCATGAAAGGATTTCTTTTCGGAATAATTTTCTAAAGCAGAATTAATTTTAAAAAGAAAAAAAATACTAAATTAAATTTGAGCATTGAATGTTCTTTTAAAATTTTAATTGTATGAAATAATTTAGCACAAAAAGAAGTTTTTGGAACAATAGGCCATAACAAACCAAATATAATTTTGAGAAATTAAAAGTTCATGAAACAGAAACTTATGTATGATTAGTTTAGTTAATTAGAATAACCTTACTCTTTGAAAAACTGCGATAAGATGGTTTAAATAAATAGATTTAATATCCTTTTTTCTAGGAGAATAATTAAATTCTTTAAAAAGAATTTAACAAATTAGCGAAGAAATAATTCAGCAATTCTTTTATTGTTAATCAGAATTTTCAGAGAAAAATTTAATTCGAAATTAATTAATGAAAATTTTTAACTGCTTTAAAAATAGTTTCATACTCATTGAGATCTCATAATTGAGATTTATTGAGATGTTCAAAACTTTAGCTATTAAAAAATCAGAAATTTAAAAACAGTTACAGTGAAGCTAAAATTTTCAAGTAATCATAGAAAGAGCTGAAGCGATTGCTACGTTAAAATTAAATTATAAACACAGCGATTAAAACTTTAAAATTAATTTGAAATTCATTAAAAAAATTTGTACATACTAGAACATCAATTAGAATCCCTAATTCAGTTTTCCGTTAGGTTGCTGGAACATTAGTTAGAATTCTAATTCTGTAATTCTATTTGGAACCGAACCATTCTTTTCTTTGAAGTTCTATTAATAAGACATTTTTTTTTTACTTCATATCTAAGGAAACATTATCGCTTGCTTGGACTTGTTTTCCAATATATCCACAAAAGAATGTCGCTTATAACCCGCGGTCGAAAACAACTTTAACAAAGTGTTAAGCAATCAAAGGTTCGCGATTGGCATCGGTGAAATTCCTGGAAAGTTTCAAAAGTTACATTTTCTTCTAAAGATTAGTCTGTGTTCAGTATTTATTTCGTAATTAAGATACTTTCAAGAGGAAATGTTGGATATTATCATCTGGGGGGAAAACATAAATCCCTGATTTTTCCAAATCATCAAATCCCTTCCCCCACCCTCCAAAAAAATCTTTAAATGATTTCATTGTAATACACGCATTATTTTTCCAGTTCTCACTATTAATAAAAATTTATTCTTATTTGTATTTATAATAATTGTACCTGGGATAAATTTTCTTTTTTCATTATTTTTGTAGAAACAAGAAATCGAGTATTTTATGAAAAATAATTCATCTTGTTCGCGAAATTTATTTAAAATTTGGTACTAACAAACATTTTTTTTGTTATCTACAAAATATCATATACCAAATGTTAAATTTCAGCTCTTAACTCTATTGAAATATCATATTCACATATACAAAAACGGACAGACAGGCATACATAGACTGGACTCTAAAATTGATCCTTTTGTGCCAAAGGCAAAACTACAATGTCGAAATGCATCAAAATATCAAGGACAAAGTTTTCGACAATTCTTATATTTTCATATATAATATGAATATATTATTGTAATAATACTAAAAAATACAAAACAAGAATTGTTTACTTTCATAAATACAAAGAAAGTGCCAATAATCTCCATATCTGCAGAAAACCGTTTTTTGAAATTATGTCCCTCTATCGTTCTGCGTTCGATTAAAGAAATTGAGCAATACTATAATAAAAACAATGTACACATTTTCTGTTCATTTTTTCTCTTTTTATTTTAGGGTAGTTTAAATTTGTAAGGTGTCTCATTTCAGATGAGGATATGTGCCAAAATTTGTCAAAAAAACAGAAGATTGTGTTTCAATTTATTAATATAAATTCTAACTAAATCCATAATTATTAATTTAGTTAATATTAAACCTCGGAAGAAAGACTATTTTTGGTCAGATGTCACAATTTCGAGTCCTGGTCAGATGAGAAGGATGGTAATTGCATCTTCCCAACCCTCCCATTTTCCCAAACTTCCATACGGCTCAAGAATATGTTTAAATCTAACAGATTTAACAAGCAGGAAACACATATATCCAGAGGTTCTTTGATGGAATCAAATGAGAGGTTTCAAATTCGTTACTTTCCGAAACGGAGGCTTTATCGCAAGGCCATCCCGGCTTTCTAACTGAAAAAAAAAAATAATCCTAGATGACATGTACTTTAGTCGAAATCTATGCTCCTTAGTAAATTAAATAAGCATGGCTTTGTAAAACTAATTTTTTCAAAACATAATTTTATTATCAGAATTTAAAGTGTCTTCAAATCGATGTAAAATATTGACTTCCGATTATTTCCTATTCCGGATGTGAAATGTTAATAAAATTCAGGCATAACTTTACTATTCAAATGAGAAATTACTTTCATATAGGAATCGCACTCGATTTCTCCTACTTACGTATGATTATGTTTCCAACAATAAATTATAATTATGGCATCATACAAAATAAAATATTATTATTAGTCGGATTATCATATCTATTAAAATAGATGAATCATTTAAAGTACATTTAATCATATAGAATGCGAAATATAAATAAACGCACGTCACCTAAATGTCGCTTGTCATAAAACCGAACAGAACTTTCTTAAGTATCCATATCCACTAATTAACACATCTAAATTCACTTTCATAAATATTCCCTTTCTTTTTTTAGATAAGTATAAAAAACTGCGTTCTTTATAATAAATTACAAATGTTTTATAGCAATATATATATATATAGTATTTAAAATAACGTAATTAATGTAGTTAATATTTGTACGAATTAAATTGCTACAGCTATTATATCATACAATTACTTGGAAAACAAAGTTTCATATGTGATGAAAGATATCCGATATAAATATTTAAAAAAAAAAAAGGATTTCACCTCATTTACAATAAAAGTATTGTAAAATTATTTTCGTCTTTATAAAGTAAGATGAGAATTTAAATGATCAATAAAAAGAAAGAAAAACCCATCTGAAAAATAATACATTTTGAGGTTAGAATGTGCACCCGCATTGTAAGAAGAAATTACAAAATATGGCAAACAAATGACAAGAAAGGTTGATTACGTGCAAGCAATAACACCCTATACCATTTGATATCATCAGCTCAACTCTTCTTTGAAATTTTAATTTCCAAAATAAATGAAATATTTAAGAAAAATGCAAAATATTTAAGTTACATGTATACCGGTTTACTAAGTGGGGTAAGTGACGCTATTTTTTTTTTTTTTCAAAATTTTAGAATGTCAACAACCTGCCTTTTTTAATTGGAAAAAAATTATTATATTTCATGACCATTTTTTAAAAATTTTGATTCATTTACTGTAAATCATATTTAATATTAAAAAATTGGTGTTAAAAGAACTAAAAATTGGTGTTAAAAGAAAAAAAACTCACAAATGATAACATATTTGAATCGACGTTTTTCGTGATTTTATTACATAACTATATCACGAATTGTGATCAAACTTTAATCTTAAATTAAATTCAGAATTTAAAAAACCTTACAATATTTATAAGAACTGACTTCTCAAGTTTATAAATGAAATAAAAATTGAGAGCGATTTGAAAAACAACAAGACATTAATAATTCAATTATAGTGGCGTCATCACACATCAAAAAGGATCCGATCACATTTTTCCTACAAAACATTTACATGGGAAGATGAAATGTTCTAGCACGAGTCCGACGGAAAGTTCTTAACATTTTCAATACTACCGCAGAAATAAATCGCCAATATTCCTATTGCCAATGAAAAAAAAAAATCTTCTGAAAGGAAAATTAAAGAAAAACACCACCTACCGACCAATGAATGAAAATTAAAATCCAACATTTAAAGCACAGAATCGTATCCAAGAGCAACACGGACCTAAACAAACCGAACAGTTCATGTAGATCATATCGAATCACAGCGAAATATGCGTGGCACGCTGTTTCACACCTGACGGAACATTGGTGTTGCTTGGCGACGGTGGAAAAAAAGATGGACGCCAGTTTCCATGGCAACGTGACGAAAAACTTTGTTTTTGTTGGTGTCTTTTTTTTCCCTTCCCTTCCTCAATTGGAGCAAAGCGTGAATGACGTATTTTTAGATCGGGCAGGTTTGTGGTCACTCATGCAGGTGGCTGGTTTCCATTTTAATTACAGTATTTTATTTAGGAAAACGCATCACTTTTCGTTTGGCTTATCATAAGTTTCGTCATATGACAGACACTTAACGTTTTCGCTTTTAATCAAATGAAATATTTCACCGTATATTTCAGCATTCGCTGTAAGAATTTTACGCGCTTTTCCCGTCCTTCGGATTTGAATCAGTTTATTATGGCAAATCTCATTTAAAATATAAAAATGGATTTTTTTTCTTTATAAATTCCAAAGTTGTCAATTAAACTGAAATATCTTGACAATATTTTTTCCTTGGTTTTTACATAATATTTCAATAATAGATCATAATTTTTTTTTAAACTCATAAACAAAGTGCAGATTATTTTATGTCAACGATGCGAAGCAGTATGTATAAATTTTTTAGAAGATTTCTCTGAACATTTTTTTTTAAAAATTCGAAATGCATGCATTTTTAATCGAAAAAAAAATTCTAAAATTTTGATCCGAAAGCTTGAAATGAATTGTTTTTAGATTGTGGCATAATTATTTCTCTAAGGTATTCCTTAATATTCCAGATTTTTACCATGGAATATTCTTTATTATTGTTATTGTTATAACATACAATTATGTCATGAAATTGACTTTTAAACATTGTGACAATAACTTGATTATCTCGACATTTTTTAAAAAAAAGTCGAATTTATAACATTTTTTAAGAAAAAAGTGTATTACGTATGAGAGACGTCTACAATTGATTGGATATAATATCTTTAATTTGTTGTTTGTCTATTTATTTTTGCTTACTTACATGTTGCTTGGATCAAAAATTAAAAAAGTCTCTGTATTGCATTTATATCTTTAAATTTATAAACTTCCCTCCATGTCTGACCTGTCCTCCCGCTGGTGTGGTGTGGTGTGGTGTGGTGTGGTGTGGAGAGGGGGGTGCCAGCTCAGGAGTCGTCCTCGTCATCTGACCGCGGTTCAAAATTACAAGGTCCGTCCCAAAATAACCCTAGTGTTGCTTCAAATGGGACGTTAATATAACTAAACTAAATCCATGTCTGACTTCACAGAGGAAACAAATTTTTATTCGTAAACAAATGCCACCATTCGAAATTAAATAGGCTATGTTTGAAGATTATACAGAACTATTATTTCAATTCTATAAATGAAATGTACAGACTATTAAATGATCGAGTTCAATGTCCCGTTTTAATGCAATACTGAAACTATTTGAGGCGGACTTCGTAATTTTGAACCGCAGTCAGATAACGGTTAAATTATTGAGAGTGTCAGGAAAAAGTTAATCTTGCAGATAATTTTAAAATTCTTTGGAGACAACTATGATCGGAAACCAGAGTAACTTGCTATCAGCAACGATACCAAAGACAGAAAAGAAAGCGTGGGAAATTTCACAACATTTTAGCGTTCTACACCAAAATTTTAATAGAAAAATAATTATAAAACGTTTCTTCTTGTCGTTTGATTTTCACGTAATATGACAGTTCAATATTAACCAAGTAGACAAGTATTATACATTAGAACCTGACAAGGTGAGGAAGAAATAAAAGCTCGCGCAACTCAGAAATTAAATTTAAAGTATTTAGAAATCGGCAAGAGTGGTATCCCCCAAACTTTCTCGTATACTCTTAAATAAATTTGCCATGCTAAAGAACGCCTTACACGCAATTGAGGTACAATAGTTACGAAATATTAACTTTTGGCGTCAATTTAGCATTTTTACAAAATCTATCGCGTCATTCTTGGCGAGTTATTTGGCGATTAATCCCAGCATGTCTTTAATTTTATTTAAAAAATTGAATTTATGTTTCAGATACGTTGTTCTCAACTGCTAGAAACAAAAATTTGACACAAAACTGCACTTGTAGTCACAAATGCCCTCGCCAAATTTGATACATTTAAGCCACTGCGTTTTTGAGCTATCGCGTTTACACGCACATACCGACAGGCAATTAACCTGTTGTTGGAATTGGTTGAAAATTTGATAGGTTCTACAATATAGATATTAAATCTGTGAACCGAATTTTATCTAACTCTTCTCGGTTTGTAATTATTGTGTTAATTCATACTAGAATAGCCGGACACGCTGTACAGATTTTACTGAAAATTTGAAAGAAATCTGCAAATTCGGCGACAGACTGTATACCAAATTTCAGCCGTCTAGCTTAAAGTGCTTTTGAATTATCTTTGTCCCGGATAGACGGACATTTTCCATTTTCGAACTTAAGGAGGTGTAAAACGTGGAGATGTATCAAAATTACAACTTCAAATTTTCTGACGATTACTATATTTTCTTTATATTAAATATATAAGAAAGTAAAATGTATTGCAAAAATGCTAATAACTCGAATTTATTAAATGTATATATGCTAATCATAAAACTAGATCATTCTTATATGAATTCTAATGCTTCAAAATCTATACAATTGAAGGGCCGCGGTGGCCTGGTGGTAAGGTCTCGGCTTCGGAACCGGAAGGTTTCAGGTTCGAGACCCGATTCCACCGAAGAACCGTCGTGTAAGGGGGTCAGTTTCACGTTAAAACCGTCCTGACCAAACGTTCTCCCGCTGGTGTGGTGTGGTGTGGAGAGGGGGGTGCCAGCTCAGGTGTCGTCCCCGTCATCTGACCGTGGTTCAAAATTACGAGGTCCGTCCCAAAATAGCCCAAGTGTTGCTTCAAACGGGACGTTAATATAACCAAACCAACCTATACAACTGAAATAATCAAAATATGCACACTTGCCTCTTCAATACATTTAAATAGTCAATGTTTAACTAAAATAATAGATATATCATCAATGACGCAAGTTGATTTAATTTGACCCGAATGTTGAAACAAAAACAAAAAAAAAAGTTGCTATACAATGCATGTGCATTTCATAAAACAAAAGCATACTTTCACAAGTGGAATCACGGGAGATAAAAATTCATGGGAATCAGATTAAAAGTTGCTCGGAACTTCATGCTTGCTTTATCAGCAGCCTTATTCTCATTCTCATTTAATTCATTACGTCATTGGATTAAAAATAATTCACTGAAGAAAATTTAAAACTGAGGTTGTAATTTGTAATATTTTAGGTAGAGATTAAATATACAGGAAGTTAAACATCCGGAAGAAGGGGTTTTTAAATATATTTTGATGCAATTTCGATTTTGAAATAAATGAAAATTGCTATTTACAGCCAATTTTAAAAATATATTTTTATCTAGTTTTTATACCCGTTTCAAAATTCGAAATTGGCAAATAACGTAATTATGCGCAAACTGCAAACTGAAAAAACTAAAAAATTATATTTTAAGCCAATACCAATTACTTTTAGAATTACATATTTGTTCTTTTCAGAAAATGTGACGGCTGAATGATTATTTCATTGAAATCCTTTTTTTTTTTAAATTTAATATTAAGTGCGTTAAAAATAACTGGGAAATAATTCATTAGAACTTTTTACCGTGTTTAAACTTTTTTTTCTGAGAAATAAACGAACTGAAAAGATTTTGCGGAAAAGTCAATAAAAATATCTGGAAGGCAAGTTATAAATAAGCAAGCTAAACACAGATTTGAAGCGGAATAATTTATGTTAGACAATATACAGAAGGAAATAGACTTAACAATAATACCTAATAAACGTATTGAAACTTGATATTAATAAGTTTTTCTAAAATTACTGTCGTAGAGGGACGAGACTCTTTATAACTTCATTATGAGGTAGTTGAAAATAATAGACGAGTTTCATGGAAAGTTATTTAATTATTTTCTAAGTTCCACATTTCACAAGATAAAACAAACACGAACACGAAAATACATGACACTCGCTTAGAAAACAATCTAATAAGATCCCCAAGAAGTATTATGAGAAATATACCTTGATATCAACAAGGTAAAGCCATCTGTTGTATCAAAAGACAAGGTGGTAGAGTTACGTAACCGCTACACTATGATAAACTATAAACTTACCATTTAGATTCTACAAATGGAAAAAAAAATTAAATGGTTCTATACTCAATAATCCCATTCCAAAAAGTTACAAGTTGCCAGCAATAATAATGAAAGTTTTAAATTCCAAAATTAATTCAAAAGGCAGTTGCATTAACGATTATATCTGCCAATTCAAGATTATTAATAAATTCTTCTAACTTCGTTTTTATAATTTACTTTTAAGAAAGAAAACTTTCTAATGAATTAATGGCCATTGCAAAATTAAAAATAAAGTAAATCGCTGAATCGAATCGCATTTATGAATTTTCTAAGATTGATGAAATAAAAATTACTAAATAAATATTCTGAAATGAAACGCAGAACGTTTCAATTTAGATTAACTCGGATGTACATTAATATCCTCCTAAGGACATTTCAAAAATAACTAGAATATGTTGAGCTTCACTGGAAATATGAGACAAGTTATTTATGTATAACAAAAATATTATCCTGTCAGCATTGCTTGTCGTTAACTAAAATTTTGTCCCTTTTTTGTTTTAAACTTTTCAGACATTTGCAAATATTTGTCTTATCGATGTCTTTTGAAGAAATTTGCTTTAAATGATTGAAAAAAAAGTTCAACATACAATTGAGAAGAAATGTTAGCAAACTTTAGAATAAATTGTTGGAAAACAGTGGTAACTTAAACCTCAAAACATTCAAACTCAAATAAAGACAGTTTCTGACAAAAATAAATAAATAAATTACAATAACAAAGAATTGTTTTGTATTTGAAATATTTTATACAACTTTCCCGAAAATTATTTTGAAACAGAAACTCAACAAGATGAATAAATGTTATTAACTGAAGCAAAAATCCATTTTAATAGTCTTCTATACAAAACTTTCTCTTAAAGTACGACTAATCAGAAGCTATCTTTAAAAAAGTATTTTAATCGCAATGTTTTTATTTTTGCAATCGCATGTTTTTGTTTACATCGCAATCGCATGTTTTTATTTTTGAACATCATCAACATTATTTTTTTTTTGCATTTCAAAGTACACATCATTTTATTTAACTTAAAAAATATAACAGTACTATTACTTCATAAGGCAAATTTTCATAAACTTAATAACAAAAGCTGAGTAGAGGTCATTGTAATTCAGAGGATGAAATATTTAAAAAATGCGTTTTTTTTTAAAAATGAAGTCAAAACCACGCGATTGTATTTCTAAAAATATTTTTCCTTACATATTTCAATTTTTGGAAACATTAATATTTTTATAATTTTAAATTGATCTGGGTTTTAAATAAATATCTTTGGAGTTTGCAACGCTTTAAGTCTAATGATCTCGATTAATAGAGTTTTATTTCTTTATAATAATAAAATATCACACTTTTGAAACCTAGATAGTATGGAAGAAAGTTTGATCCTAAGTTATGAATTAGAACAATATTGTAATTTATAAAGAAAACTTTAAAATAATTGCTTCAATATATAGTGATCTTTCGGAATAGAAAATGAAAAGAATCGAACAAGAAATAAAAATGTAGGAAACTGAATTGCTTTATACAGTGATTAATACATTCAAAATTACTTTCGTAACAAAACTCTAGTGTCATAATTATGACTGGTGCAATAATGAATCATTTCATGCAATCATTAAAGCTAAAATTAATTTAGGAAAGATTTTCTTCCATTCCGTTCAGTGTTATCCACTGCTTCTTTGAAGGGGAAGTGAGTGAATTGAAATTAACGTAACGTGTATTTTTCAGTTATGTTTGCCTATTATTTCGTCGTCACTTAACTGATCGTATTTGTAGTATTTCTCTCTCTCTCTCTCTTATATCAAATCTTAATTTCCTAATTTTTATCTTAGATTAGCCCATGCTAACTTAATTCTAAAATATTTTCTATTTCCTGATCGAATTCCAATTTTTTTTTTATTATTATTAAATCTAACATACGCTTAATTAAACTGCTTATTTCGTGGTTCCCACACCGAGAACGAAGGAATAAAAATTCTTAGCATTCATACATCCTTTTCAAAAATATCTAACATTTCCTTGTCTAAATGGACACATGTAGGGATTGCAATACCGGTATACCGAATACCGGTATTTTGAGCCATTTGTACAATTTTGTAATATCGGTATTCACAAGTTTAAATACCGTTTTTTCGGTATTTACTAGAAATTTAAAAAAAATTTCTCCGCTATATGTTCAGGGACCGCCAACATAGCAAATAGTAAACGTTTTTGTTTTTATGTCTCCCTAAAGGGCGAAATTAATTAGCTAATTAATAGCTTAATTAATTGCTCAAATCTAAATTAGCGGATTATCCCTGAAAGAAGATATTGTATCCATAACGACTGATGGTTTGGTTTGGTTTATGAAGTTTAGTGGCGCAAGAGCCTATCTTGGCTAAACTGCGCCAAACATATGGTTAAAAACTAATCTTATTCAGCAACAAGATCTAAAAATCAAAATACAAGTTCAATGGAACTATGAATATAAGAAAATACCCAAATACAGGAAAAAAGAAGCTGATAAAAAATTACAAAAGAGAGTGCAATTAAAAAAGGATCAAGTTTATCAAAGATGACGATTTATTAGATACATGTAAAAAAGCGAATAGCTTTTAAAAAGTTTAAAATATTTGAGTGGTGTTTTTCACCCATCAAGTCCTGCATAGTTAAAAACGATGACTGGAAAAACAACTCACGATGCGATTTAAAATCAGGACATTCAATAAGAATGTGTTTCACAGTAAAATCTGTACTGCATGTAGGACACGTGGGTTTCCACTCTCCACAAATGAGATGTTTATGAGTTAGGCGGGTATGTCCTATACAGAGGCGGGTTAATTTAACATCCAACCCCCGTACAGAGAGTACAGGCCATAATCCAATGAAAGATTTAATGGTATGCAATTTGTTGTCAACTTGCTCATTCCAGTTTGCCTGCCAAATGGAAAAAAGATGACAAAGAAAGAACTTCTTCGCATCACAGTAAGGAATATTTTGTGAAAGAAATGAAGAAGCAGCTTTTGCAGCACAGTCTGCTGCCTCATTCCCAGAAATGCCCGAGTGACTCGGTACCCAACAAAATAAAATATTAAATGTCCTATTTCGAAGTAGGAGTAAAGTATTTAGAATTTCTATTTCGACAGGATGCATTTTATTGTCGGGATGGGAGAGCGTCTCTAAAGCCATAACGACTGATGGAGCAACAGTTATGAAAAAAGTTGGAAAGTTGATTGGTGCAAATCAGCAATTGTGCTATGCTCATGGAATTAATAAGGAGTAATAGATGTATTTACCAAAAAATAAAGAACAGAAGAATTCAAATACTGTGGATATAAACTTCGAATTCCAACTTTGAAGAGAATCAGAGTGAGAGTGATATTGACAATGAAGATAATAACAAAGAAGAAGATATTGCTAATGAGCATGAAATATTAACCCATTAAGAATTGCTTCCTATAATTTATAAAGTTCGAAAATGTTTTAAGATATTTAAAAGTTCCCCTATAAAAAAAAGGACATATTACTAAAATATATACTAACTGAAAATAAAACAGAATATATGTTAATATTAGATTCTAGAACACGTTGGAACAATTTACTTCTAATGATGGAACGATTTTTGAAACTGAGAAATCCAATCCAAAAAGCAATAATCGACTTAAACCTGTAAATTAATTTTTCAGGTAGTGAATTAGACTTAATATCCAGCTGATTCAGATCAGCTCTACTTCCGATAAAACTGAATATTGAGGCATAATGTCGGAGAGATTCCAATTTATTAACAGCTACTGCAGCAATAAATTCCATGTTGTTAGTCACTAAAAGAACAGCACACATCACTATCTGAAGAATTGTATAATACATTGAAAAATCGCACAGAAGAAGGGCATACCGAAATAGAAAATATTTTATGGTATTTACATAATTATAATGATTTTAAAACTGAAAATGAAAAAGAAGAAAATAACCAATTCAAATCTGATTAAGTTAATAGTAAATTTTCTTAACATTTTTTACCCACAAACATTCATTCAGTAGAATTCGGTTCAGTTATCGAAGATTATGATGACACAAATGACGATAGTGAAAAGAAATTGTCTTTTAAACAAAAATTAGAATTAGCGATAAATAAAAAAATTTCAACGAACCAAAATATAATATAGAAATCAGCTATATCCAAAACCATCCGACGAGAAATCGATTTATTTGAAGACGAGGGATTTAGAGGTAAATACTTGGAAAAAGTATATCGCGCATTGCTAACAGTAACACCAACTAGCGTAGATGCGACAGCTGGTAATTTTTGAACAAAATTATTTTTCAGGCTTATTTGACAGTACAATTGATGCATTATATTTTTTAAGATCACTAAAATTTGTAATAGTACCACAAACTGAATAGTGCTATTTACACTTTTTTGCGAGTTAAATAAATAAGATGTTCCTTTACTTTTTTAGCGATTCTTTATATACTGTTATAATTTATAAGTTAAAAGTTATTTTTTGTGATATTTACGCTCTTTAATAATACTGGCAAATAAAACAAAGAAACACATGTGTTTTCTTTCTTTTCTAAAAATTTCTAATACCGGTATTAAAACCGGTATTCCGGTATTAAAATCTAAAAAATACCGAATACCGGTATTGAAATTTTGGTCCGATATTGCAATCCTTAAACACGTGTAAAAGAAACCCCTGTCAGATTCTCTTAGAATCATTGAAAGAAAAAAAAATTCTGCCACTTTGCTCTTGAATAGCGATGTAAAAAGAGTTCAGTTTATCATCGCTTCTCTCTTGTACAAATTATGACTCCCATAATAAAATAAATCGAAGATAAAATTTCAAAAGTTTCTTCGTTTCGGATAAAGCCTTTCTGCCTTTTTAAAGACATTGGAAATGGAATCCGTAATAATGAAAAATAAGTATGCCATTGAAAGAGAACTCATCACCTGCTCATTTACTTCTGCATTTGCGAAAGTAAGTATCCATAAATGATTCACATGACACACATAACTGAGCATGTCCTTTAAAAACTATTTTACAAGCTGTCTCAAGTTGTTTTATGACATCCTATTCTTTCTGGAAATGATGTCAGGGCATTTCTAGAAATATTACTGAGGATGCATTTCAGCGCATTTAATATGGATCATGTGAGAATAGAAGGAACTTCATTATTCAAAAAACGATTAGTGGTGAAAATATTTTGCAACAACCAACATATCTGCACCAATGAATCATAGAGAATATCAAGTTAGACACGACCAAAAAAGGAAGTTGAATTTTAAAGTTCTAAAAATTGCAAAGAAAGTACGCGAGGATATGGATTCTCGGGAATACTCTGTTGTATAAATAATCATAACTGTAACTACCTGATCATAAGTGGATGAGCGACATTTTCTTCGCCATCCACGTCCTCTCAATCTTTTACGCGATGCTTAAACCACAAATTTACAGCCACTCCAAGCAGATTTTAAACTTTATCCTTTTAACCCCGACTCACAATGACCCAGGGATTGCCGCCGGGGGTTTCGCAAATTCTACAGCCTGACCCAAGCTCAAGTTCCATAGAGCGGCGGGGAAGAGGTCAGAAGCAGATTTCCACAGAAAGGTCATTACTACTGCAAAAAGAAATTTCGGCAGCAAATCGCCGAGGAAGCACCTCTGGTGATGTACCGGTCTCCTCCTGAACCAGAGCAGCATTCCTACCTGTTGATGCAAAAGAAGGCGAAATAAATTCAGATTGAGGAGAGTTAATGACTGTCCAACGGGCGGTCTTCGACGTTAAACTCTTAAACAGTGTGTGGTTTCTTCCGTGTGCAAATTTTTGCTTTCGATTCAGACGAAAGTTGTGTAAGGAATGCTGTTAAGAACTGTGAGGAATGTCGTGCTGGGTTTAGAAAGCTGGGTTTAGGATTCACTTAGAAACTTTTAATGAATTCAGATCTTGGTAAGATAATTATTTACATTAAGAGGATGGTAAGGAGGTAGGTATAAATGCCCCAGGGTCAATCTTTGGGAGCTCCATATAAACGTTTTCTTTGTATTTATTGTAGTACTAGCCGCCGTTGATGACCAGATGATCCGTAGGGAACAATAATTGCCAACATTTTCTGATAAATATTTTATGTAGCTTGCTGTCGATGGATGTCTCAGCAAAATGTTTTTAAACTTAAAATTTAGTAGAATATAATATGTACAATTTTAAAAGACTTAGTTTCAATGCATCTATCTAATTTTCATCTAATCTAAAATGTGAATTTTAATTTGAAAAACGGGAGTGCATAAATTTGAATTAATTAAAAAAATTTCTTCATGAACTTAATATTTTTTTAATTTAAAATAGAAAAGACAGAAGGTAGAATCGATCATCATTGAAGTTTTATGTGTCCAACAGAATATTTTTGTATTATATTTATGTATTATAACTCAGAATATTTATGTATTATAACTCATATTATTACTTAATAAATTTTTTTCTCTGATTCAACAAAAAATCTAGTGCACAAAAAATAAGACCAATTTTCTAACGAATAAGGATAATATATTATAACATATCCAATTATATTACATTAAAGAACAGTAGTGCTAAAAAATAGACGCACTTAAAAACATTTCTTCATTGTTTACTTGTAAAGCTAAGCCTTAATTATAAGAAAAAGAATCAAAAAGTATATTGAAAGTAGATTTTAAATATAATCCTAGTAATTATGGAAAAATAAGCCATAACTTCATGCTTTCATCATGAAAAATGGGAGAAAAAAAGTCACGATGAAATATTAGTAGCAATAGTGAAAACGATTCGAGTTTCAATTCAACAGAGTGTTATTATTGTAAAACACGCTTAAATGAATTTTTAATAACGGATAAAGATAAAAGAAAAAAATATCTCCAAAAATAAGTATGATTGCAAAAACAATGTTTTGATTTTTAAGATAATGTAAAAATCATTTTAATGCTACAATACTTTTATAAATTATCATGAAATAACGTCAAAATTTCGTTTAATTTTTAATAAATCAAAGCTCTAATGAAAATTCCAAAAAAAAAAAAATCAATTCTGAGTCATATACTCATCTCCAAAGTATATATGTACTGCGGTTTCGTAGTTCTAAAATGGTCTAATCCGTAGAGTGCTAACTCACACACAAATTATACACTATATAATTATTGATAATATATAACCATTAGTAGAGTTATGAAACCAAAAGTCAGTGAATAAAGGGCAAATGAGGAGGGAAGTCCCAACTGCCATTTATTCTCGCAATGCCGCTTTTTAGTAACTATACGAAAACATTACACGATTTCAATTTTCATGATCTCTGAAAAATGAATGTGTACCTTTTTAAAAGCAATGTGTAGAATTTTTTTTTAATTTTAAAAGAAATCAAACGATTATTTTTCAAGCATTTGACAATAATTTGATTGAAATGACAGTTAAAAGCTTTTTATGTTTTGGTCTGAGTAAAATTTCCAAAAACATCGTAACTAGCAAGTTGTATTACATATTAACGAATTATTTTTAAGATAATTCAAGAAGGAAGGCTCCAGTCAAGGAAGAACGGGGAGTAGCATTATTCAAAAAGTATAATAAAATGTATTTCAAAGCAATCAATCAAGATTAATTTCTAATATCTTGAATGAATCCCAAGAAATTATGCATCAATCTTATCTGAGAATTCCCAAAGGCAGCTTTCCATTCTAAAATTGCTTCTAAAGACCACTTCGATCAATCAAGTAATTTGCATAATGAAAAAAAAACAAAAGAACTTATTTCGATGTTGATATAACTTAGATATAAGAAAATTCTACAAAATTGGATGAATCAACTTCCTCACGCAGAGTTCACTGTGAAAAGGTGAGCACAAACAATGAATTAAAAGTTTACTTTAAAGGTCTACATTTATAAAAGCCGTGAACGTGGTTCCAACTTCTTTTTTTCTATATGATATTCTTCGTGATCCGCGATCATGTCACCAATGACCTTGATTTGCTCTTACTCAAAATATCTTCCGAAGATTTTAAAACCTTTCATTCATTAAAGATATAAAGACTTCAAATATTACTGAATTTAAACTATTGCAAAATCCTTTCAAAATTCTCTGCTACGCCAACAAACTTATTTTAAGTTAAAATTTGTGTTAATTTACCCAACTTATGAATAAATATGAATAGAAGTAGTATAATAATAATCTTAACTTTGGACACAGATAATACATTGAAACAAAAAAAGGATCTATTTCTTCAAGATAAACGACAACACAAATTACAACCGATATAACCTGGATAGACTGGAACATAGGACTATATGGCTTGAGCATACAGCATACAAATACATAATTAATATGACTTGAGACTATTATGACTTGGAGCATACTGTGCAAGTATACAGATAGTATGACTGGATAGAGAGTAATATTATTTGGAGCATACTGTACAAGCCTCGTTCACAGATATTCTCGCCCATAAAGAACTTTTTTTCAAAAGTTAGCAATTTTTAATTACAGGTTATTATAAATGAATTAAGGCTTCAATTATTCCTAATTAGTGAAAAGATAAAAATTCATAGCAGAAATCCTCTTGCTTATAAAAATGAATCTTGACCTGCTGTTTCAAGTAAAATCGACATTTGATTTTTTTCATATTCTATACTATATAAAAATATATGATCAAACTGTACTTGATTTTATATTATTCATGGCTGTGAACATGTTTGACTATATATATGTATGTAACATAGGTATGCAGATACATGGCCGCAAAGAAGACAAACAAGGAGTTTAACATCAATTTATTTTTTTAGGGAGGGCATGGTTTGAACTCGGGGAAAAAACGGAGAAGCACGCTATCTTTCCGACCAGAGCACAAGCGGAAATTGTGTTTTGCTTTTACTAAGATTCTTTTAATGATTTCCTTGATGCGTGTGAATTAAAAAGAGAGGGTCTTGGGTATCTTTGAAGAAATGCTGTATTAGGGATATTTATCCTTAAAAATTTTTTAAGGCACGTATTAGAAATAATTTTAAAAAGTGCGATTTGGATTAGGAAATAAGAAAAGTATTTAAAATATGAACTAATTTAAAATAAAAAAAAAGGAAATAAAGATCTAAATTAAATTAAGAAATATCCTCATATATATATATAAACTTTCCCAATGACATGCGCATAGACCCATAGACAATATCAATTTTCAGATTCATAGAGATCTAAAATATGGGGATTCAAAAGCTTCAGGCTTTCGAAAATATATAACAAAATGTATCTCTATAAATTAGCAAACTAATTGCAGAGAATCTACACCAGACAAATTTGTCCGATGGAAATTACAAAGTAAAATTTAATACATTCATTTTTGTACCTGTATACAAATTAGAAATCAAACAATCAGTAATATGTTTGTTGTGATTTTTCTTTTATTATTTTACAATATTATGCATTTTGAATTTAGCTTCATTACGCAATGAAGAGAATCAAGGATGCATTTTCTATTAACATCACTCGTAATTGAACAAGAATTTTAGATATTGCTTCTAAATCATGTCGTTGTTGTAGTTGCTTATTCCCTTTGGATTGAACTCCAATTCAAACCAAGAGATCGGGAAAGAGGGGTGCAGTAGCTTCTAAGAGTAAGGTCCTCTGAAGTCAGATGTCGGACTTTAGCTCATATGAAGATGATACTCACACACTCGCTTGCAAGCCCCTTTTTACAGGGGGGGGGGGCTCTTTCACACACCTCACAGACAGAACACAAGGTAGAGAACAAACATGCTCGAACCATGGCTCGAGCCCGTGACGCTCAGATCAGGGGAAGACGCGCTACCCCTAGGCCAGGTAGCCGGGGCTACCAAATCATTCTAACGAGATATTAAATTTCATCTACTTAAATCTTTTCATTTTGGAATAATAAGATACAGTTAATCTATATTCATATACATATTTATTTATTTATCCCTCACTGGCTTCACCTACCTACTATTTGTCTCAAGATCCCAAGACTAGCCCTTTTCGATGATTGTACTTCGCTACGAGGCAATATGCAGAAAGAAGAGCAATAATTACACCTCCTAATTTCGCGAATAATCTGAATTCTCAATATTGCTAAATGTAAGCACCACATCCTTTCACCTTTCCACTAGCCGTTTTTTAAACGAAATAAACAGTACCAGACGCATGCGCAAAAGAGCAAGTCCAAGAATGAAGAGTATCTACATAATAGTATGATATAATAAAAATAGTAAATGGTAAAAGATAAAATTCTTAAATGGTTTTTCGAAATTCTGGAAATTTATCGAAATCTTGAGATGCAATTTTCCGCTTAATGCAATAATTTTTCTTTGTATACTTTGGTATAGGGGAAAGCTAAAATAATAATTATTTCAACACGAATTGGTAGAACTTATTGCAAGCTAATTAAATAGTTTAAAAAATTAAGAATGTGCTTCTAAAAACCTCCCCGATTTTCTGAAAAAGTTAAGCATGTTCATAATTCGGAAATAAATGGAATGTAAACAAGTTATATAAGTGTTCGAGGGCATATATTGTAAAAATGTAGTATAGAATTTCAGTTTTTTCCCCCTTCAGAATTCCATTGCTGAAAGTGAAAGAATTGACTTTCCGGAAGAAATATTTAAAATTCACCATTTTAAATTTAAAAGAATTCAGAAATGTTTACACATATCAAATTTTCCCATTCCTTTCCTTCTATTGTAGTATCTTAGCGAAGAAGTAATCGAACAATGGGAAAATGTTTTAAAAGTATTGCAAAATATTTCCTTATTTTGTGTCGCAAACAATGCATCCATTTTGGTATTTTTTTCCCCTTTACGTTGCGTGCAAGGATTAGATACTATATTCTTTGTGCACAAAACATTTCCTGAAAAATGTTATTGCATTTTAAGAGTCAAAAGCATAAAATTTGTGTCTAAGGATTTTCATTTCGTCGAAGGTTGTATAAAATTCAGTGCAGTTGTCTGTCCGTATAATTTTTGAAGGAGGAAGTAAGACTTTTATTAAGAAAACAAAGAAATTATTATTCCCTCTTTTTGCTTTCTTTGATACGAAGTATTATAACCATCAAAAAGGTCGACCACTAAGTTTCAGACTTTTACGAATCCGTCAAAATCATTTCTGGATTCACGGTTGTTGTCTGTCGGTCTGCCAACATGATAATTCAAAAACGCAGTAAGCTAAACGATGAAGTTTGGTATTCTTTTTCTACCAAGCGAAGAGAGTTGGATAGATGAAATTCGGTACACCTATTTGACATCCATAGAGCAGACACATCTCTAATTTTGAGCGAAATCTAACAAGGGATTAAACGTGTCTCGATTTGTACTTTCAATTGTAAATGCAATAACTCAAAAACGCAATGACTGAGATATATCAAATTTGGCATGGGATTTTGTGGCTGCAAATGTAGTTCTGTGGAAAAAAAAAAAAAACCGCGTTTAAAGCAATTATTAGAGAGTATCCGAGAAAGTTTTGAAGAGACCACTCCCGCTGGTTGTAGTGGACATTTGGAACGTCCATTTTTTCTAGCTTTGATAAACATTCAAATACGCTTCATTGCCATTCTTGTAAATGCGAGTACAAAACTTTCAACTGATTCGCTTTCATATATCTTGAATTCTATAATATCTGATATGAATTAGTTGAGAGAGAGAGAGTAAATCTTATGAAAACAAATGTTTCTTTTTTACTACAACAAACAAATGGTTTTCACAATTGCAATGGTAGACAAATAAGATTTTTTTTTATAGTTTTCATACCTAAAAGAAAGGAAAACCTGTAGCTAAAATTAAAAGGTAATTGACCTCTCATTACATAGAAGTAACAATTAGTCTTAAAATTTATTGATACATTTGTCTACACTAATGGTTAAAAAAAATCAGTCCTTTCTTGCTAAAAATATTCTTTTACAGTTACAAAATAGGAATAAAAAAATAAAACTTGCTTACAATTCCTTAACTTATCTATCGATTCTTAAACAACCCACGATAGCAATGAAAGGCAGCAAAATAGGTTAATAGTCAAAAGCCAGGAGAAAAAAAAATGAGGAGGAATTTGTTATGGAGTATCCTGGTCCATGCTATATAGATGTGCTAATAATCGACTAATTATTCCCCTTTCTTTGAGAGATGCGAAGAGAACAAGAAAGGGGTCAGGAATAATTAAAACAATGAAAAAGTTCTAATTTCGGCTACAATGGAGCAAGTCAACGGCTCGCTCATTAACGAGTTCGTGCGGATTGTTTGTTACAAGAGGCAGGATTCCTTTTATCTCTCTTCCCTAGCCATAAAATATTTGATGAGATAGCGGTTTATTAAGAAAAAAAAATGAAACAAGTATCTGATTTATTGACTGTTTTGTAGTGTAAATAGAAATTAAGTGCAGAGTTTTTTTATTTCAGAGAAGTATGAGCAACTTTTGAAACATACCGATCGGTCATGACCCAGTGCAGCAATGAACTCTAAGTTTTATTTACATTTTATAGCTAACACTTAAATGACTAAAAACAGTAGATTGCGTTTTGATAGTTTTTGTACATTAATCGATAATTAGTTGTTTTTTTGTTTTTGTTTTTTTTTTGAAAATACACAGCCACTTTTGAAAATTCTGATTAATGAGAACTGAGAACAATGGTTAATAGCAGAATTAAGAACGAAATATTGAATTAATTCGTATAAAAAAGGTGGCAGTTTAAAAAAAAATCTAGTAAAGCTCTTGCAGATTTGTATATATTCTAACATAAAGACGACTACAGTAAAATATGATAAAATATCATGTCAGCATTAGTCATCTGCAGCACATAACTTCAAAGTAATACATTATAGCGTCCATTTAAAGTTAGTTAAATTTAGATAGATTAATATTAATTATTATCAGTCAATAGGAATTCATTTCTATCGACTTTTGTAGCCCTCGAAGTTATCGAAAGAATAAGAATTTTATGTTATACTAGCCGATTCTGGTGGACAGCTCGTTCGCTGGAATTAATGTTTTCTAAATATTCAGTTCAGTATTTTATGTAACATGGTCTCCAAATAGCTTATCCAACAAAATGTTTTTTAAATTTGAAAGTCTGATGGTCATATAACTCTTAATATTATAGAAGTCTTACGTCGCTATTCTCATTGTGCTACGTATTTAATTTTCTGTCAACTTCCATAAAATTTGAACTTTAAATGGAAAACAGAAGTAATTAAATTACAATTAAAGCAAACATTTTTTTTTGCTGAATCCGAACATGCTTTTAAAAAAGATCAGTACAGAAAACAGAATCGATTAGGATTGAGATCTCATGCGCACTTCAGGATATTTTCTATAATTTATGCACTATCAAAAAAATTACATTCACTAAAAATTTCTAATTTATCATAAAATTCAGTTTTTAGTTTTATTTTCAAAAGGAATTAAATGACAAAAATAGAAATATATTATTTTGCTTCAGTCAATAAATGTACGTCAGAAAAAATTATAAAGTCTAAATTTTATGCAGTCCTTTGGTCCTAAGGAATTGTATTCAGAGAAATGTTCTTGAAACTCTAGTTTTTAAATAAATGAAGCATTTATCTTTTGTGATCAAATTTGACCGAGTTATGAAGTTTAGAATATCAGTATTTGAGTATAATCTGCAATTTTGGCTAATTATCTTTGGAGAAACTGCGCGCTGAATGGTGCATCTTCTTTGAGATGATCAATGAATGGTCTAAAATCCTGTATTTTTATAAGATAGTAACATTCAACGATTCATAATTCACCCAGTTTTAGTTGCAATAGAGAGCATCTTTCTTTTTATTTAAAATGTTAAAGATATTTTACTAAGTATGAATCACAGGACCGAGGGTCTGTATAAAATTCGTAATTCATGAGAACATTTATTGATAAAATAGTACCCTTTAATTCATTTAGACCATTTTTTTCTATTATATGTACATGCCTAATACAAACTGTTTAGAAATAAACTGTTAGGAACAGATTCAAATGAATAAAGCATGCTTATTTTAAATATTCTAAAAATATTGAATTGATAAATAGATAGTTTCAAAGTTCCCATAAATCTTTTTCTGCGCTTATCTTCTTAGAAAATATCGCATTTCATGTTTATTACAACAATTATTACAATTATCTTTTCAAAAATTGGCATTTTTGGCATTTTTGAAAAGATAATTGTTTGCATTTTAAGAAAACATAAAAGTTATTTCTGTACCGCAATATTTTCAAAAGTATTACTTTACGAAAACGAGAAATCTTCAACATTTTAATTAAATAAAATTATAATTAAAATTTCAACTAAAGAAATCCTTCTTTGAGGTGCACATTTCCACCCTCCAACGTATATATATGTCAAATTTGATAGTTCTAAGTGCCAGTAGATCTCAGCCTTTATTTGCTTTCATATTCTTTGATTAGTCTTTATTCTTGGGTTCCCTTACCAGCACAGCACTCCTTTCCCACAACTTTCATCACAAAAACAAATTTTTATTCATAATGATAATACTAAAGGATAGCTTCAAAGTCAACCAGATTTTATAGCATTTAAACACTTCCTTTTTAATTTTCATAACAGTAAATTTTTTTATGTTAATATCAGTTGCACGTTTTAACAAATGGCGGCAATATCGAAATAAAATATTAACTTATAATGAAAGCTGAAAATTAATTTATCCTGATAATTATCTTTTCAAGTAGAAGACAATTTTAATGCAATCCTTCAGACTGAGTTTTATAGCATTAAGTTCTAATGAAGATAGATATCTCCTAGAGCCCAGAATTGCGTCAATTCTACCACGCTATATTTTACTGATCTTCCCAAAATTCTTGGGAAGAGCACTAATTTCTTGGTACTCTTCTTTTATTACTACCTAACAGGCCTTCGGATTTGCATAGCTTTCACTTAAGAAAATAAAATTCTAAGATTTTATTGATAATATAAATACCTATTCTTCAATGTTTCCCGTCATTATCAACGTTATCGTTCACGTATATCCAATTGATCCATATAGTACAATTTGGGAATCTTTATGCTGGACAATCGAAACAATCAACATCGCTAACTGGCATTATAGAACTTAGGAAAAATTTCAGCATAAGAATAATACTGCCATTACTTGGCGCAATACTGGAGATTGGATATCGCACTAAAAATGCAATATACTCTTGTTTCACAATAAAATATTTTAAAAGCAAGTGAAATGCAATCTTTTTTCTTTTTTTTTAAATGGAGTTTTGCGTTTTATTTATTGAAATTTTCCATGAAAAAATTGTTTTATGGCTATTTTGGACAAGTTTAAATGGCAAGTTTCACTGATTCAAAATTAAATAAGATTAATTACGGATATATAATTCTTCAATTATTTAAACTGCGTAACCATTATCAGCACCTATTATTGAAAATTTCGATAATAGCCTCTAACAACGCGGAAGTGAATTCATTCAGTACGCTTTCACAGTGCCACGAAAAAAAGAAATTGTATTCTAACAGCGTTTATACTGCTCTCGGGGAAACTGTAACAAAGTGTACGCCACATATGTATATTGAAAAGAAGAAACGCCGGAAAGAAATGTAAAAATTCATTCTTTCACGTTCTGAACGCGCGTTTACTTTGAAAGCGTTATCATGGAACGTTAACATATCTGTTTGCCCTCAACCGTACCTGAACAGATAAAGATCAGTTCAACCGTATTCGGGATGGCCGGTAGTAAAACTACAACGTATCATTCGTCGCAGATGATAGATAAATCTGAATGTGTTTTATGTAACGGAGAAAAGGAAATGTCTTTACGTTACCAGTTTATCACTGCAGGCTTTTGCCGCGCTGTTTGGTAGATATGAAATTACATTCTAGGAGAGTTTTAAAAATGTGCGTGAAAATATGATATTCGCGGAAGGATCAAATTCTGAGAATATATTTATCAATGAAATACAACAGGAATTAAATACTCATACTTTCTCGAAAGAATCCTATAAACGAAAAAAAAA
>JAPMOR010007082.1:0-24484 GCA_026543865.1 Argiope aurantia
AAAATAAGAAAATCAGTATATATCTCATATGAAAAAAATGTCAATGAAGGTACACGTCGATATCTATATATTTTGGTATGCCTATAAACTTCGTATATCGTTGAGTCCATTCGCACACATAGAACCAATATCAATTCTGGCTTATTGGTTCAACCAATAGTTAGTAATTCAGAGGCTCGGCGCTTTATATGGCCGCCCCCTTTGCTAATTTCGTTAAGAACTCATCATCAGTATTCAAGTGACTTCACTGACACTGACTCCAGTATTCTTCTATCATGAAATTCGTTCAAATATCATTCGGTTCCACCTCACGCCTCCTCTGAGCTCTTTCGGGGGAACATTTTGCTTGCTTCATAACAAAGAGAACAGTTCTTCTACAGCTGTAGTATAAGATGATTGATTGTTTGGTTTTTTAATTATTTATGTTTTTAGAAAATCATTTTTATATCAGACGTGGATAACAAAAAAAAAAGAATCAGAAAAAGAGAATCAGGTGAAAAACTATTTTTATTGCTAAAACAGGATCTTTAAAACTCCTGTAAACCTGCAGAAGTATTCGAATTTATCACATTATGGCATGATTTGCATTAACACTAGAACTACCGGACAAGTTAAAATAACCGGTCGATCTTTGTCAGAATCTATGCCTCTATAGATCTCTGGTAGTACATGCAGTTAATAGAGTTTGCAATTAAACTGCTTCCCTTAGATTTATAATATCCAAAATTTGGCAGGAATAAATAATTACGATAGCAAGAACACATATCAAACTTCATTTGCCAAAATTGCTGCGTGTTTTGAATACTAGTGCATCCATATAATGAATAGACGAACAATTAAACTTTTGATAAATTTGATCAAAATTTAATACACATTTACTTTTATGATGATAAAACGGTAACCAACACATTACCAAATGATAGAATTGTTTGACGATTAGGAAACTTTTCGTGCTTTGTATATGAAAAAAAAATCCGCAAGTGTGATCTGCCGAAAACTTCCTTGCCTACTTTCTGAAAAAAGGTGAATTTGCCTTTTAGATTATTTTTGTCACAACCGATTGGAACCAAAATTTGCAAATACATTTGTCACAAAATTACATTTCAAATTGATGTATTTGCGTCATTGCGTTTTGGGGTTATAGCATTTACAGACTTCTGAAGGTACACACCGCAAGACATCCAACTCGTATTGGAGTTGGTTCAAAATTTGATAGGTGTCTTCTATATAGATACTAAATTGGTATATCTAATCTTATTTTTATTTTTTATTTTTACCATCTAGCTCTTTGTTTTGTAGTTATCTGCTTAGCCTATATTCGGACAGCCGGACAGACAGGCTTAATCTAATTAGATTTCCCTCAAAATATGGGACCGCGGTGGCCTGGTGGTAAGGTCTCGGCTTCGGAACCGGAGGGTTTCAGGTTCGAGACCCGATTCCATCAAAGAACCGTCGTGTAAGGGGGTCTGTTGCACGTTAAATCCGTCCTGACCAAACGTCCTTCCGCGTACATTGTGGAGAGGGGGGTGCCAGCTCAGGTGTCGTCCTCGTCATCTGACCGCGGTTCAACATTACGAGGTCCGTCCCAAAATAGCCCTGTTGTTGCTTCAAACGGGACGTTAATATAACTAAACTAAACTTCCCTCAAAATATATTTTAAAAAATCTGCTACTGCTTGCTGTAAAAACTGTGTATTGGATTTCATCCTTCTAATTGAAACCGTTTTAATGTTATCCGTGTCATAGACAGATGGACAGACAAACAGTATGCCGAAAAGTGTTTAAAGGGGACTCAGGGTGCTCTAAAACGTGGAGATTCATCAAAATCTTGAGTACTTTGACAATGCTTTCTCTATTCTTCGTATACTAGAAAATAAAAAGTGACTAAAATACTTTATAGTTAGACAGAGAGCTTTTAAGATCCAAAAAGTTACATTTACGAAAAAAATCCAATAAATAGTTTCTACCATTTGCACGATTTCACTATCCTATCTCTTTTTGAAGCTGACATATTAAATATCGAAGAATCAGATCGGAAAATGCCATAAACACATGTATGCTTTTCTTGCCGAAAGTAAATTTCGGTTGCTTCTGTGCGAAAAGAACTTCTCTGTTACATACTAACTATTCCCCCTTTATTTCACCTGCATACCATCTATTCATCCCAATGTCAAGAATCTGTCAGCTTTCTAAAAATAACGTTTCTGTGATGAAAGGCTCGTAAATAGAAGTGAAATACGCATCATCGCAAGTTGACAAATTTGTCTGGGTGTAACCCTTTTATCACCAGCCATGCATGACTATTTTTTGTCTGTCTATAACTTACCCAGTTCATTCGCTCAGAGGAAAAATAACGTGAAATATTGACTCCTCGGCATCTAATATGTTGTTGGAATGTGACAACTTGTTGAAAACACCCTCTTTAGAGCTTCACTGTTTACGTTCCACATCACATGTTTTCCACAACGCTTTATTTTCAGTCACTTCCTTCTGGTAGAAGAAATGTGGCTGAACTACAGCTTTAAAGAATCGAAAGTTTTGAAACAAAATTTCTAATTTTGCAATGGGATGATTCGGTGAATACGTGACTATTTTATAGCATGTGAGAACACCGGCTGTCACCATTTGTTCACCGGTTTTTAGGAAATTCAAAGATGCCGCTTTAAAATAAATTTCGGAGTAATTTAAGAAAGTAACTCCTAAAATTTCTTTGTGGATTATTGCAGTTCAGTGCCAACAAAATTGGAGGCTTTGCAAATGTCCAAATTGGGATTGTAATTAAAAATTCATTTAAATTTTGAAATTTTGGATACCGTTTTATTACATTGCTTAGCAAATAGCTTCCATAAAACAACTTCCATATTACCTGACAAAACTACTTCCACAAATTTTAAAAGTAGATTTTAAATGTCATTATCAAGCTTTAAAGTGTTGAAGTAAGAAAAAAAATTCCAAAATTTGAATAAAGTTCGTAAGAAGTTGTTAGGCACCAAAAAAAAGAATGCTGAAGGTTAGACAACATATATCCTATGTTTTCAACTTTATCTCCTCTCCATTACGAATTCTGCTCACTGTCAATTTCATGTTGAGATAGGAATATTCACTTTCAGACATAATCACTTGCACTCACTGAACATGTCTCTTGCAGATTACTTTTTAATCAGTTACTGTGTAATAAATGTTTCTTAAAATTTTGTTTCCTACGTTTGTCTCAAATTAAAATAATCTTAATCAGAAATTATTTGCTATAATACTGAAATAGTTTGAAATAGCTTTGTTAATATTTTAATACATTTATAACATTTTTTTTTATTTATATCACCAAATAGTAAACATCTACACTCATGTCCATAAATTAAGGATAATTCAGTCACGCAGAAATCGAACTCTAAAATACATATATCGCCTGTAAATACTTCAAAAATCATATGCAAATTGCAGGAAGCCACCAGATGACACCGAGAGTACGTCACGGCGAGAGTGTAGGAGAATGATGTATAAGGAATACAGGCAAAGAAGTAAAATTGTTCGCAAGACCGCAATAACAGCATAGTTATGATACAAAGGACGCATTTCGATGATTTTTTTACGTGATAGCATTATCGGTCGTTTGGAATGTGGGCGTACCCAGCTGGAAGTATCCGATGAATTGGGAATTGTCCAGAGAGTCATCTCCAGGCTTTGGTAACGATTCCAAGATGATGGTAATGTGAGTAGACGTCACAGCACAAGTCGCCCCCGAGTTACAACGCTGAATGAGGACCGGTATATGGAGTTACTGCCAAAAGAAACAGACGGAGCACAGCATCAGACCTGTCTCGTCAGCTCTCTTCAGCCACTGGTACGACAGTTTCAAGGCAGACCGTGTACAGACGCTTAGGGCAGATTAGTCTATATACTCGTAAGCCTATCAGATGTGTTCCACTTACTGCAACTCACTGTCGCCTGCGGTTACCCTGGAGTAGAGAGCATGCATTGTGACACCGCAACAGTGGACTTGTGTGATGTTTTCCGACGAGTCCAGGTTTAACCTGCAGTCTGATTCTTACCGGACTTTCATATGGAGAGCGCCAGGTACCCGTTACCACCAAGATAACATCACTGAACGACACCGTTACGGTGGTGCAGAATTGCTCGTTTGGGGAGGAATTATTCTGGGTTACAGAACTGACCTGCATGTTCAAATTGGAACCATGACATGCCAAATCTATCGGAACAATTACCGGGACTATCATTCTGGAACAATATGTACGTTTGTTTCGGGGCGCCATGGGCACAGAAATCGTGTTTATGGATGACAACGCCCATCCTTGCCGTGCAAACATCGTAAACGAATGCCTTCGATGGGAGGATATCACCAGTATGGACTGGCCAGCATTCTCAACGGACTTGAATCCAGTAGAGAGTGTGTGGGACATGCTTGGCCGACGAGTCTAGCCTGTCAAACACCTCCTAAATACCTACCGGAACTTCGGAGAGCATTGCTTGATGAGTGGTGTAAGATCAGATCGATAATTTGAGTCTCAGTATGCTTAGGCGTTGTACGGACTGTATTGCATCGTCTGGGAGACATACTATGTATTTACCATCATACCAAATATGTAATATTGGTTTCTGTAAATAGTTGTAATTTGCTCCAGTGAGCAAAAAAACGCATTTTTTATTAATGATGTCAAACATATAGCATCTTTTTTTTTTTTTTTTTTTTTTTTTGCTCTTTACGTTTTGTTTAATAAATAGGCTTTACAAATAAGTCACATTTGTTTTGCTTCTGACTCTTTCTTTTCTTGAACTTGCATTATCCTTAATCTATGGACATGAGTGTATTTTCAGAATGAAATCTACAAAGATTAGTCAGATACTTAGTTATTAATCAATTACTCATATCACTTAATAATCACCCTTATTAATCAGATACCTACCTTATTAAGTCAAACAAGGTTCTAATCTAAAAGTATTTTTTCAGATTCTCTCAGTATTTTTCATTCCATTATAAAAATGAATTACTCTTAAATATTCAAAATTCTACTAATTGTATTACTAATGATGTGCTTTTTGTTTAGGAAAACACTATAATTCCTACTACATTAAAGAATCACATTGTATATAAAATTGAAGGACATAATAAAAAAATGGCAAAAGTTTATAAAGAACGAAGAAAATCAAATCAAATGCGTAGTCGATTTAAAAGAAGAAGAATGAAGAATGGCTGCACAAGATCTGTTTGTTATTGCTCACGCAAATATCCTTAATATGATCTAAATAAAAGAATGCTTTTTTTTACTTTCTGAAGGACAGTAAGGACGATTTGGTAAAAGGGGAAGTGCTGATAAAAATATTTTAAAGAAGAAAGCAAAGATTATTGAAAAAGATCAATTCGGAAAAAAATGAGAGAACGTGAAGAAGAAAATAAAATAATACTATTTGAGCAATTGGATACGAAGGGAAAGCAATTCGTCGCAAAGTGAAAATTATTCTTCAAATGAAGAAGAACAAATTTCATCTTGTAATCATTCACACCAAAAAATAGATAAGTTTCGATTCAATAAATTTAAGTGATAAAAAATGTTGCTCCGCTTTGACAACAAATCTTAAAAGAAAAGGATGTGATCTATTGAGAACAAAATGAAAAAATCCTCTATTCTGCATCTTTAGAATGAAAAACAGAGAAAACAGAACTCAAGATTTAAAAAAAAAAGGTTTAAACTGATTTTTTTCCTTTGATTATTCACTTGAGAGGAAAATTTCTGGGTTATAAATAGTAAAATTAGTATAATAGTGAAATTGTTGATCGACTACCAACTATTATTTCAGGGAAAAGAATTCCCCAATTATTTCTAAAACACAAACTTCCATGAATATCGAAGAATCAATAATGGAGCTCAATATTCATAAAACAAAAGAATCCTAGAGTAGTATTGATCAATAAAATATACATGTTTAGATAAAATTTATATTAACTCTCGATTATAATTAGGAGCATGTGTCTTTATTGAAAAAAAGATAGTCAAAGAATAGTTCGTATTTATCCTGCCCTCGAAATCATGCTTGAAGCAATTATGTTAAATCAAATGGTTATCAGCATGTCAATCAACAGGCCTGGTATGTTGATCTAAGAATTTTCAAAATTAATTGATCAAAGTGAATTTAATACTACAATATTAAATATCACAATTATTGAAAAGTGGTCAACTGTTCCTCAAATATTACCGGAATTTCCAAAAATCTGTTCCAATCTCGAGAGAACTATAAAAAGCTTTTTTAAAACTCATCGTCGCGTCTCTTAAAGGAATTACCAGAAGAGGAATATGCGTTAGACCTTTAGATAGATTGCATTGTGCCCGATGGAAGAGAAATTCTATTCATTCATTAAAAATATAATTATTGAGAATTCAATTTAAGCTATGCGAAGAAGAAATAAGTAAAATTCACAATATTTGCCCATTTATTGAAAACTGTATTCAAACAACGATCTAATTTCAAGAAGTATCTGCCTATTTTGCACCAATAAATGATTTGCTGCATTCAAAAACCATTTAGTTTCAAGAAGCATCTGCCTTTTTTACACCAATAAATGATTTGCTGTATTCAACAAACCAGCTAATTTCAAGAAGCATCTGCCTTTTTTACACCAATAAATGATTTACTGTATTCAACAAACGAGCTAGTTTCAAAAAGCATCTGCCTTTTTTACACCAATAAATGATTTGCTGTATTCAACAAACCAGTTAGTTTCAGTAAGCATTTGCTTATTTTGCGCCAATAAATGATTTTCAGCTTTTATAAAAACCTAAAAGATTCAAGAATGAACTGATTAAGTTTCTTGGATGTTTATGGAGATTGTCAAAGGAATGTGTTGCTCTTAAATTTGTTAACGACTATATTCTGAAAATAGAAAAATTACGGATATTTTAAAAAAAGAAGGAAATGATAATTTTTGAAACAAACACCAACTTGTAAAGAGTCAGAAGAATTTTATATCAACTTATACAGTAAAGTTTTTAAAAATCTTAGATGTATCATCAAAGCTTCTACAGAAAGATGTAATAAATGGAATTAAGACAAATCCTGCTTGAAATCAAAGCAATATCTCATTAAGATGAATGTTCAATGAAGAAGAAAAACATTTTGTTATACTAATTAAAGAATACAAAAAAACTTTACATACAAAGCAAAGAACAAAAGCAATACTTCTTGTAAGTAAAGCAATTTAGAACAGATATTAGAACTAAAAAATCTTCTTAAAAACCTTAAAATTTAGCATTAACAAATGGTTATTCCATTTTAGATTCATAACGTTTTTGCAATGTGTAAAAATTGAAGGTCATTGAGACCAAAATAATAAATAGACTGTTTAATAAGTAAAAATAATTTCAATGAAGCTAGTACAATTATAACTTTCCATGAATTTGAAAAATATTAACCACTTTGCTATCCTTAAAACTTATCATAAAGATCACAAACAATTTCGAGACTTTAGTTAATGAGATTGTTTGTGACTTTGGAGAGCGGTTCCTCATTTGACGCTGCAGCAGTTTTGTTACTAATAATAAGTGGACAAAATTTGCAAGGTTACCTGGTTCTCCTAGAAAAAAAAACATCACATAGCTCTCATGAATAAGAGTATATATACTTATACACAAAATCAAACATAAACAAATACTACATGAAAAATTCAAATTTAAATTACCAACAGATTGTCTGATCTACCTTGTATAATTATCTAATTATATAATGTATTGGTAATTTAAATTTGCATTTTTCATAATATAGATCATATTTTGATAATTTAAATTTGGATTTTTCATGATAAAGTATAAAAAGGGAAATAATTTTTATTTCATTAGCTGGTTTTTTAATCATCGATAAGAAATTAACATGCTTAATGGTGCATTTGCAGTTATAGTAAATACAAATTGCATTTTATATGTACTAAACGTCTTTGAAGACCATCTAGTTTGAAGGGAATATTGATTCATTTTATTTCAGCAAAATCACTTACACATTATTTGTTATCCAGGTTCTTTCCAAAAATCCTTTTTAAATTTCAAATTGTGATGGCTATTAAAGTCATTTTATTTTAAAAGTTTCCTAATTGTTTTGTTTATTGTGCGTATGAATCTGACTAATTTAAAATAATGATGAGACAACACATTTGAAGGTGCTGTAATGCACCTTCTTATGCAAATTATAAAAAAAGTAGTTGATCCCAACAGTAAGCGGCACATTTTAACAGTGTTATAAAAACTCAGTAGCTAATATGTTAAATTAAGCTAATATGCTCAACAGCATATTAGCTTAATTTAAACATACTGATAAGAGAATTAAATGTCAAAAATAATATTTCAACATATGAGATAATCATTTAACATCTTGAAATGGTTTAGTTAATATGTGGTTCAGAAATAATTCCATGAAATAAAATAAGAAAGTAAAATATAATTGCGACATTACGAAAAAAAAGATAAAATAAACAGAATCTCAATTCCTAACTTTGAGCAGTGCGATAAGATAAATGTAGAAACTGTGAACATAATTTAAATTTCATTGTAATAACAGAAAGAAAGGAAATATTGATTAAAAATATTATCAAAGCAACTAAAGATTTCTAAATTAGGCAAATGTTTTCACGACAAATTGGAATACATAGATAATATTGATATTTAAATGTTTTAAAAATGATTTTCGTAGCATAATATTTCATGAAACTATTAACAAAAATGTCATTTTGCTGAAATTTAATTAAATGCATTTCTAATTAAATTTTTATGCATTTCTTCCACAGTGCGCATTTCTATCCACTAAAGAATATCTATCGTTAAATTGTTAGCTCTAAAACCAACGATCTGCCCACACATTCATTGTCATTTTCGCTTCTATAAGTGAGGATTTTAAGCCGAAGAACCTCAAGACCAACAGACAGTTTTGTTTCATAGAAAAGAGTCCTTGTATTACGATTCTCCATTCTATGGTTCGCCTAATGGTAAAGCCGAACCTGTCATAATAGTCCATTATATTTGGATAACTTTAGTTTAAACTAAAGAATCTAGATTAATACTTTATAGATGTGTCTACTAAATACCCTATCTAAAATAAAATAACACCTAACCTGTAAAAAAAGTGAAACTTATCTGTAAAATTTCTGTGTAGACAGTTGAAGATCTTGCTCCGAAATCTTGCAAATCGCTGACATTATGGAACAGCTCGGTCTTTTATAATATTCATCCGAGCAGCTCTCTCGATTACTTTAAGTAAAATCTTTTGAACTATTTTTTTAATATATTACATACATAATTTTTATAAGATTGTATATTGGACTGACCAATCAATACGTTATGATATTTAATATGACAAGTTTTTTTTTCAATGAACACATCACAGCAAATTATGCTAAATGCAAATTTAATTATCGTTTCAAGTAATAACTTCCAAATGATGATGAAGGCTTATTTTCAATTCAAGTATAAAAGAAAGTCTTAACTCATTTTCAAGTCATTTATTTAAAACTTGGGTGCTAGAGTATCAAGTAACCTACTTGCTTTTCAGCTAAAATTTTAAATATATTAAAGAATTTTTTTTTAATCCTTTGTTTCAATATTTAATATCATAAGCCTTTACTTATTGAATAAATCGCCTTAAATTAGGTTAAATTCAAATTTAATTGTAGCTAAATGATAATCGAAACTTATTTGAATTTCAAAAATATAAGAAAGTTTTTAAACCATTTTCAATTTATTTCACTTCACTTTTTTCTCTGATTCTTTTATTTTAGAATTCAAGATATTCAAATATCTGTTGTTTGCATATACATTTTTCTTATTCTGTCTGATTTGAGCCTTCATAATCAGTTTTTTTTTACTTCATTTGAATCGATCTTAAAACATAACATATATTTTTCCACTAATGGAAAATCAATTATTAAATGGATCGTCGGTTATATCCAATTTAAAATCATGATCTGATTTTAAGAAAAAGTTAATTAAAGCTGTGATAAAATGTTTTGTATAATTCCAATGCTTAATCTGAGTTTTCATCAACCTTATTCCAGTATTTTTTTTAAATAAATAACACTTAATTATTGTTTTTAAACTTTTTCTAAGTTATATGTGCAATTCATTAAAAACAGAGAATTGTTTGTATTTTCGTATCTGCAAGAATTTATCCCTTCTTCTGCTTGAACCAATAACCGATGGAATTTCAATACCTGAAAGTCTAGTTTTACATTGCTTGAGAATTCATATCCTTTGAAAGAATCTTTGCAAATGAAGTTAAGATAATATTTGAGTTTTCGGCGTTTAGATCTGGATAAGGGAAGAAAAATCGTCGCCGAAATCGACATTTAATGGTCAAAGCTCGTTTCACAGATTTAATCACTTTACAGTTTCTTTAATTGTCTCAACAAATCAATGCCTTAAAATCGATCTAATTTTTAGGTCTTAGTATTTTTGTATTCGTAAAATAATTCTAATTCGAAAGATTTCTTTTGCTTCTATTTCTGTGTTAAAATGATTGATTGATAACGATGAACGATTTAGAGTTCCATCGTCGCTCAACAATTTATAAACAATCAATTGCGAAGTAAATACCAAGACAATGGGCAATGAATTGTAAGTCAGAATGAATTCTATAATTCCCTTTAAAATAGAGTCTGTGCCATTCATTTGAAAAAATAAAGATAATGAATTATTTTTATTTCATTACTAACAAGAAAAGTACTTTTTAAGCCAAATTTTTATCTTTACACCATAACCTAGCCTTGCTTCATACAAAATTACATATCTGATATCTTTCTCACAGAAGTTATATTTCTTTTAAAATTAATAAAATATTTTATCCATTTTGACTATAGCAGTTAACAGAAAAAAACTGCAAATAAAAGTTTAAATAGACGTAGTTTTGCATTTTTTTTGCTTATAAAGACTATATATAAATATAAATTATATCGCTCATATTTGAGTAAAATCACTTTGAAAATATCAAAAATATCTCGACATCTCAGATTTTATAAACATGATATTTTACATAAATGATTAATATTCCATACTGAAGTAATATTATAGTATCGGAAAGGTTCCAATATCCAATTGTAATCACCTGTATCAATGTTATAATCCTCCCTAAATATACACGCCACATAAGCATGAAAAATATATTGTATGCCCACATCACGATGAATATCAAATGGTTTTCAAATACAGATTAATTCGAAGAATTTGTCCGTAATCCGTAATCTGTAAACAGACCACAGAGGAAAATTTATATTGATAAGCATTCGTATCGCGATTAAAAAATGTTAAACGAGTGCAAATTGCTTAACACTATATTTATTAGCAAATAATGGAGTAAAATATGAATAGTGTAAACGTTGTTACTCACCGCATAAATTTTGGAAGTAGTTTCGCAAATTTTGTCATATTTTTGTTGCTTTAGTAAGAATCTGGCATTATTTAATTGAACGATAAAATAAGACTTAATAAAAATATTTTATTCTTTGTTTATAATAATCAGAACTTAGCCGATGGAGCTCGTTCCAATTTCTAGTTTTAATTACATACAGTTATAAATTTAATATTGTGAAAATAATCGTGTATGCTTTATATATTACTATCAACCAGCATATTACGTTCAAAATAAGATATATAGCATTTAATTTCAAAGACTATTTTCATTTCTTCTGCTTATCCTGAAAAACCCTGAATGTTCAAATTCATTTACACCAGGTTAGACTAAATCCAGGTTTAAACAACAATTAGGCATCATTTATAATCTGGTATAAAGATTTATACCGCATTACCTAGCTGTATTAAAATTCATATTGCTAGGTCGATGCTTCTTTTTAATATCTCGTTTATTTGCATACGAATTGACAGAAAAATAAATTACGAATAATAATAAATTATTTTTTTAATTTAAATTTTACAATAAATTTTAAAAAATAAAAAAAATTGAAAGTAAAGAATAAAATAAATTTGAAAATAATTTTACCAATTTTAAATAGATTTGATTTATAATAAAATAAATTATTACGATTTTAATTATAAAATCATATGCCAAACGTTATTCACCTGATTTCTTTTGCTTTTGAGTTATAATGTTAATATCATACAAATGGGCAAGTGAAGTAATTTTTTTTAACAAATTTTATACATAGCTTGATAAAAATCTATAGTTTTTGTTTAATGATCTTACTCCAATTTTCATCAGTATAGTCCATTTCGTTTTGAGCTACCTGATTTAAAAATAGATAGAGTAAGGAATAAGTAGTCATTGAAATAGATTTTTCAGATTCGAAGAGATCTGAAGCGTAAAATTCCTTTTTAAAAAATCTGTAGGTCGACTTTTTTAATGAATATAACACATTTTAAGCTCCCCATTATCTTTCTAAGTATCGTAATGTCAATTATTTCTTTCATGATATGATACGCTTTATCAAGTAACATTATTTTCCGACAGCAGGGATTTTTTTTCTTTTGCAAACATAAAGGAGAAGAATAAAACATTTTGTGTAAGAAAATTTTATTGTCCGAACACGTGAGTATTCAAGAAAGAATTTATCTCTTAATTCTGCATTTAAATGTAATCCCATTTAGAAATCTAAAAGAATTTGAAACTTTATTTTATTCCTTTAACTTTTCTTAAGGCACCCAGTGGACAGATAAAAACCATGTAATGAGGATTATAGAAAAATCTGATGTATGAATAAAATGAACTGAAAATGAATTCTCGTTAATCTTTAGGAGTGTTGTATATAAATCCAGACAGTTAAATAAAGACTTTTTTCATGTAAATTCTTTAAAGAAAAAAAAATGTGAGATGTATCTTCCGCTGCCGTGGGAACATTAAACAAAAGAAAACTTTAAACAAAAAACGCTCCAAATGCATTAAAAAAGAATATGCCAGTTAGTTTAAAAGAATTTCAGCTTTTACTTAAATTTTGAGATTTTTTTTAAAGTGTTTCTTTTTTTATGCTAATTTGTATTTTTTTTATTTTATATGTATTTATGACATTTTACTTATATTAATAGTAATCACTAAAGAAAACACTCAACGAAAGTAATTTTCATTAATTCACGTTATAAATGATGTCTAGTCTGTCTTTTTGTTTTCAATTGAATGAGCCCCAAACATTATAATTTTTAATCTGATTTGAAGTCATTTTGATTAAAATTTGTTAGATAATTTCCCCCCTATTTTATTGGTTCTTCTAAAAAATTGTCCAAATTACATGAACATATTTTCAACCTAATAAATTGTACTTTAAATTAAAATACAATTTTGTGGCTGGCGTCCTAGCATAGGGGTAGCGCGTCTTTTTCGTGATCTGGGACTTCCTGGGTTCGAGTCCAGGTTCGGGCATGGTTCTGTTCTATCTGTGAGGTGTGTGAATGTTCCCCCCTTTAAAAAGGGGTTGTACAAGCGAATGTGATGTAGCTAAGACGTACTCTTGACCCCAGCTGGCGCTACTAAAAATCTCCCTTGGCTTAATCTCATACCATTAGAAACAATAACAGCAACAATTTTGTGAATCTGAGCTGTTAATGTTTTCATTACAGATGTCTTAGTTTCTGATTATAGAGTTCATATTGCATCATAGCCATATCAAAATTAATATGAAACAATAATAATGCGCAGAATAAAGCTATTCCCAACTCTCAAGTAAAACCATCCAGAGTAATATCCCGGAGACTTTCTTTCATACTCCCTAGTTATTATTACACTTTTTTCCCAATTTCGTATAAAATTAGAGAACTTGTGTAGGGCTGCAAATGCTCTGTATGGCTTTATTGAAAAATATTTACGATATATAGGTCTTTTATTTGAATCTAAAATTTTTACTGAATCTTTTGTGCGAATATGCAATTTAGCCAACCGAATAAAACAAAATTTAACACACAACTAGGGTTACAATCCCTAAATCACATATAAAATGTGATATATTTAATTAATTCTGTTTTTGAGTTATTGAATTTATATGCTTTTGAAAGTATAGACTGACGGACGTTCAAACTCTTGCTGTTTTGATTCAAAATATTATTGTTATCTACACTACCAATTTTAAATTGCGTACCGAATTTTATCCATTTAGCAGTTTTCGTTTTGTACTTATTTTGTTAATTTATATATAACGAGCCGGATAGACAAACTTCCTCTGAATGGAGTTGCTACAAAATTTGATAGAATCTAGCCCCAAAGCGTTTTTTGAATTATCTTTGTCACAGGTACTCAGACATTTTCCAAAACTGAATTTTTTCACTTTCAGGGACTTTTAAAACATGAAGATTCATGTTTTATGTTCATGGTGTTCCAATTTTTTGATGATTGCCTTACTTCCTATATACTAACGTATACAAGAAAGAAAAAAAAATCTGGCTCTAAGTATACCGAAATCCATTATCTTTAAAGAGTATTCATATTATTAAAGGAGTTAACATATCAAGTAGAGAAAAAAATTCTAAATTATTTTAAATAAAATGGAGAAGGTGTGGATTCAAAAAGACCCTATCCAAGTGATTAAAAAGGTTAAGTTGCTCAGACTCTTTCTAGCTGAAAATTTACTTCTTACTAAGCTTCATACTAACTTATATTTACGAACATGTTTTCAACTGAAGCAAGATTTATAAAATAATAACTATAATAAATGGAATTCTTATAATCACACTTATATTAATTTCATTAAAATTGGATTTTTTTTATAATTTGTATCTTTGTAATTTTGAACTCAATTTTTTCTCAAATCAATCCCCAAATGGCACTACTCATTCGAAATGAGAAAAAAAACTTAATGAATTCATGAATTGATGATAAAATTCTGAAAGTATTAAATTAGTGTATTGTCGGCGATAAATCAAAAGGGGTCCAAATTTAAAACATTAGTCTTATCAAAATGCGAATAAAAAATAGATTCCGAAACTACATCTTCACTAACTTGAAATATCTTTTTGTACCAGAAACTCGCTTAAGTGGAAGGATTTTAATATTCTAAATGTAAGAAAGAGTTAAAATCAGATTACTAAAGTGTTAAATTCAGGAGTATTTAACACTTTTGTAATCTGAGCAGCAAAACCTGTTTCTTATTCATACATCTCTTAACTTGATACTCTAAAATTCGATTCATTGTTTACAGAGACCTTTAAACGCATGTTATATAACATAATCAGATGTGTTTAGGAGTGCTATCATTAATCTTTCAGCATAATAAAAAGTCTGAGCTGCAAAAATGAAAGTTCATAGAGCGAGTAAAAAAATGTAGATGGCGCTGCTGATCAGGTACTATCTCAGATAAGGATCCAAAGACAGGGCGCGTTGCAGTAAGCTACTACAACGGATGACGATTAATCATCAGGTTTTTATAATGAAACCAGAGCCAGCATGAAAGAGTGAAAAATTACTATCTTCTTTTCTTTTCTGACTTTTCATCTTGGCAAAATTTCCAGTTTTCGATGCTGTCTTTTTTTATGAGAGTATTGTGAAGAAAAATGAATCGTTACAATTATATGAGCTGCTTTTAAACTTTGTATACCTTTCTTTTTAATTTCGGTTTTCTGTTGTGCATGCTTAGATCTTGTTGCTGTTGTTTCTCGCCCTTTCGTGTGATGGTTGATATTTAAAGCATATGGATTTTTACAGCTCATTAAATTTTATGGCAATTTTGTAGTACAATAAAAAAGGGGGATAGATTAATTATAAAGATTTTTCAAATACAATAGTTATGCTTTTAACATTCTTTTTTCTCTTATACGAAATATATAAGATATCATAATCATCAAAAAAATTTTATCACGAAATAATGATGAATATTTTTTAGATTTCCCAAAATGTTGAAGCATTTATCAAATTCAGTCTGTCGTAAATGAGCACGACAATGCGAAAATGCGAAGAGCTGGTCATTTGAAGTTTGATACGTGGATTTAAAATCAAAATTACAATCAAATTGTAAATGATATCCATCAATCAGTAGCTGATTTGAAACTTAGTTCACGTGCATGTGAACAAAGTAAGTGAAAAAAAAAAGCTAAATGATTAAAAGTAGGCACGTGGCTTTATCACCAGAATTGTTAGCTTTTATCACATTTTAGACAATATTTAAACGTTTTATCTGTCATTTTATTCGTCCCAATGAATACATGATTACTCAAAATGTATAAACATAAACAAATGAGAATGTTTAAGTGAAATTGCCATCAAAATTTAAAAAAAAACTGTATCAAATTATGATCTAAGTAGCCAGTAAAAAGATATTAAAAATAAGTACTGGATTTTTCTTTATAATATCAACGACTAATATTCTTTGCGTAACTGGAGGTAAAAATACTTTCAATATCTTATTACCTAACACATTAAGCTTAATAAAACAGATTTTGTTGCAGTGTTTATTGTTGATTTTCGTTAACCTTTCCCCATATCGCGGATTCCTCACTCAAAAGAAAAACGTTATCTATTTTAACCCATTCTTCAAAAATCCATCAACTCTTGAAATTTCATTTTTCCATCTCCATCATTGCTATGACGACAGTAAAATTTCCATCACATATTGATTTTTATTACCATGATTGCATGCATTATTTATTCTTTTCTTTAAAATGCATTAGCCTGTTAACGGGTTAAACGTCCTATAGTGTTCTTTTTATATTTTTCCGTATACAAAGTACAGAGAAAATATTATCATCACAAAAATTCGATTTTGAGATTTTGAGGAATTTCTGAGCACGAAAAAAACACATTCTTGGCATTATCTCTGTCTGTGATTAAAGGGACCGCGGTGACCTCGTGGTAAGGTCTCGGCTTCGGAGACGGAGGGTTTCAGGTTCGAGACACGATTCCACCGAAGAACCGTCATGTGAACGGGTCTGGTACACGTTAAACCGTCCGGACCAAACGTCCTCCCGCTGGTGTGGTGTGGTATGGAGAGAAGGGTGCCAGCTCAGGTGACGTCCTCGTCATCTGATCGAGGTTCAAAATTCCGAGGTCCGTCCCAAAATAGCTCTAGTGTTGCTTTGCAACGGGACGTTAATGTAACTAAACTAAACTGTCTGAGATTAAAATACTTCAAAAAAGCTTTGAACCAAGCAGATGAAATTTGGTAAATGATCTCTATACCAAAATTATAGATTTTTATTAAATTTTCAGCAAAATTTAATTAAAGTCTGTCTGACCGGTTATTCGAATGTAAGTTAACTCGATAACTAGGAATGAAAAGAGTTTGATGGATAAAATTCAGTAAGCGCATTTAATATCTATAATATGTGTACTGAATTTTATACATTTGTGTATATCACCAGTCAAATTTTGATCCAAATTCAACAAAGGATCGACCGTCTGTCGGTCTGTAATTTCAGAAGTATGTAATCGCGATAGCTCAAAAACGCAATGATTTAAATATATCAAATTTGGAATGTGCTTTTGAGACTGTAACTGTTGTTCTGTGTCAAATATTGATTTCATTTGGTCTAAAGCACAAATTCGATTTTCGAATGTATTAGCCGGATACCAGGTGTTAATCTCCAAAAAAGACTCTCTAAAGATCGCACGATAAATTCAGTAAAATTCCTAAATTCACGCTAAAGGTTAATGTTTAATAGCTATCGTATACCCATGCAATTCGTTTTCTGTCTTACCCAAAATCCGCATTTTTTTTTTTTTTTTTTTTTTTTTTTTTTTTTTGCGAAGGGGGAATTTTTATCGGAGGGTATGCGAAAAAGTTTCGGGGAGATCCCACCCATTATTCCTTATATTTATAATTCAGTAAAATATAAGGAATAATGGGTGTTACACTGGTTATTTCCTTATATTTTTAGCTCAGTAAAAATGGATCGGTAACTTAAAATGTTCTTCCAAAACTATAAGGAAATACTTAAAATATTTTGAAGACTAAATATAAAAATCTCAGTTAATATGAATATTACTAATTTAGAACACTTTAGATAATTTTAATGACTGCCTCGACGAAGATCAATGGGCAATGTCCAATTCAATAAATGATTGGCTTAAAATGATGCAATTTTAAGCTACATAAATCGTTTTAGTTTTTGTCACAGGAGAATGTAAATCTTTTTATTTCAAATATTAGCTCGTCAAAAATATCATGCCAAATATAACTGATGATAAAAACTTGGACATTGTATAAAAATAAACACTTCGTAATTTTTCAGCATAACATTTATTAACTGAAACAACGTAAAACATTATTTTTCACGTTATTTATAGAATACTCTTAATAATGTATTGATGCCAACCTCTATAGTTTGGAAATTAGATACTGATAGGGTTATTAAAATGGATAGAGATGTAGCTATATGTGCCTTATAGTTGAGCATACAAGAGTAAATGAGCATACTTCCTCCGCCGGTTGGCAAAAAAAAATAAGAGTAACATTTTAGAAAGGTAATTGGGAGGTTTCCTTGTCGAAATCTGCTATTTTCTTATAAATACTTGGTAATCATATAATTATAGATTCTTATTACAAGTAAAAAAGATTATATGGCAATCTGTGGAAGTCTATAAGACATTTAAATACAATTTGTATTATTTATAAAAACATTTAGTTATTAAAAAATTTCTAATAAAATTGAAATCTTAATAAAGCTATGAAAATAAAACAAAGAATATTAATTTTATATGTTCATTTTTTGAAAGATTCTGGCGAACTATAGATGATAAAAAACAATTAAAACAAATGGCTGGAAACAAAAACGCATTAAAAAGAAAAAGAATAAATGGTCAATGAAATTAGAAAGTACAGTGCAAACGATGTTTTTAGAATTTAACTTAAATAAAAATAATTTTTATTGTCTAATTTGGTGTGTAATCAAATCAGAGAAGAAAGAAAAGTAAATCCTTACATTTATCTGTAGATCGTAGAAAAAAAAAATGTTGAAATCACCTACAAAACATTAAATTAAAAATCAATGAAAGGTGGTATTTTGATTATTATTGTTTTAAACTGGAGAGAAATGTTGGAATAGTGATTTCAAAAACTTTGAAAAAAATATACAAATTAAAATATTGTAGGCTATCATTTTATTTTCTCTCCTTGAATTTTTTGGAAAAAAAAATGGCAAATTTTCTGAAATTCCAGGAAATTATAAAAGAGGTACGAAACAAATTTTTTTGCTTGTGCATGTGTGTTCTTTTCGATCGTGAACAAGTTTTTCTCTTTCATTAAGAACGATAATATGGGCAAACACAAAATCGTGAATAAGGATTTTCATAGTACCTAAAAAAGTTCTATAAATTTTAATCCACATTTTCCATTGTCTTTGGGATTCTCAGATATTGCATTATTTCCTATCAATATCAAAAATTTCAAAAAAATCCGTGCAATTAATTTTTTTTCTCTATTACTGGGATGAAATTAGAATGCTACTGAATTTTGAAACCAATAAATAAAACCAGTGTGTGAGGGGGGGTTCTGATCTCGACTCTTTCGTATACAGTAAAACGTGTTTTGCTTTTATCAGAATTATACTGCAATTAAGAGAATAGATGTGCATTTGGACTATTTCCCTTTCGTAGATTTACAAATTTTGTTCTCAAAGCACCATTTAAAATTTTATTTATTTATTTATTATGCTCATATATTTACGAATAGATATACCGAAAGATAATATACCCCTCCCTCCTGATGGATTGGGTCCAGATTTTGATACACGCTACAATTCTGTTTATAAACATTTTGCCAAATTCCATCCATCCAATTCATTGCAGTATCAATTCAAATTGTACGAGTACATAAGCGCATGAATCGTTAGCTATACAACCTACCTATTGACGGATTTTATCAAGATTTTGGTAAATATATTCAATTTTATTATCTGCATTTCTTTCATGACTAATTGTCGTGTTTTACTGCAAGTCTTTTCTTCTAGTTATCCTGCTGCTAAACATATAGTTATAATTCCAAATGTGTTTTTCTTAAATCGGACAATATTTAAACACGTGGATTAATCTAAGGATTCAAATGCGGTTAGTCGTACACAAGAACGTTTTTTTTTATTTATTTTATTCTCACAATGTATTTTTCTTGCTTTTTTTTTAATGATTTGTGTTGCCTGATGAAATAATAACTGTCAGCAGACTTTTCTCTTTCCCAGTCTGATTTTTATCTATCGTGATAACTGTTGAATGCAATAACAAATATTGACATCACATCTTCAATGCTAATGCATCATAAACATAAACGTGAATCAAAAGATTTAGAAAAGAAGAAAATTTTACAGTCTTAATTTGAAATGAGCAACATTTTCGGTTTCTTTCCTGATGTTAAAAATGAATGAGCGCCTTTATCCATTTCAGGCGAAATTCTTTATCTCAGACTCAAGTGTGTCATGTTAGTGAATGCGGAGGCAGATTGGAACTTGTCAAGACCTTATCAGTTTTCAAGGATGCCATGATTTTCGGCTTCTTTCAACTCATTCCATCGGAAATTTGTATTACAAACAGTCGGCATGTTTTCCTTTATTCTTTCCAAAAATTGGATTGAATTTCTAATTATAATGATCGGATTTAGTGCTTAATGCATGTTTTTCAAACACTATGAGTCATTTCCTGATTTTATATTGAATGACGCCAGTCGGATTTTGTTAGTCCATTTTCATTGGTACATTCCATATCCATATATGCTACAATGTACCATTTTATTCCTGTTTTTGGTAATGAGTATCGGTATCTGAATAACATAACGACGCAAACACATACACTGATGTGCAAAAGTTACACATGATTGGTAATTATGTGAATAAGGTGGCATATCTATGTTGCAATGCAATTATATGCGTGTATAAAAATGTTATTAAATAAGACAAAAATGCAAAAGAATTATAATATTAATCAAAGAGGCAGTATAAAATAAAGCAGTGCATTACTCAGACATTAGTGAGAAACAAATCAGATAAAGATGCTGCTGCTGCAGTTGAATACAATGTGCTGCCACCTCTAACAGCCATGATAGCTGCGCAACGATTCCCCATACTTGCTAAGACACTGTAGCTGAATTATCGGTTCAAGATGTTCCAAAACTCCTAAGAGCTCTTTTCGACTCTGGAAGGAAAACTTGATAAATGGAAAAGAATTAAAAGTTTTCTCCCAAGCATAGATCGCACATGCTCGATCCGATTCAGTTCAGGTGAATAATAATGCTGCAGCATGCGATGGACATTTTCCGTTTTATGGTAGTCATTGATCTGGATCGGTGGCAAGGCCCTCTGTCATTCATATCATGAAATCAGGACTTTGCAAAAACCGAACATAAGGCTCAAGAACTTCATATCTGTATGTTTTAGCAATCACAAACCCTGTCTCAAAGATACGGTGGCTTTTCGTTCATCCATAATGATGGCTGCCCATACCACGATTCTTCTTGACGGAAAATGTCTTTCCGTGGCATTTCCTGGGGTTAAAATACTGGTTTATTTTTCTGACATATCGTTACCTGATAGGAATAGGTTTTCAGACCAAATCTATATTCATGAACATCATAATGGCCAATTATCAAAATTTCCAGAGTTGATGTTACAAACTCCAGTTTAAACAAGCTCATTCGTGTGTAGATGAGAGAGAAACTGGCTTAGAGATCAACATGAGGGAATCTCCTGTGAACAGTTTGACTGGAAATTTGTACTTCTGTGAGAGCTGCTCTATGGTATAGCCGTCCATGAAGTCGGATATCGGTTTTAGCAGACAATTGTGACTCTTCGCAGATCTGATACTGGTCGTTGGTAATATTAATCACACTCTCTGAAGTCTCTGCCACAGTTTCGAGATCACAAATTAATACATATTCAAAATTTGTGACGCATCAGTTTGTTATCATCCGGATTTGAGCATTTTATTCATTTTTCCTTTCGCAAACATGTCCAGTTGTCGATTGCCAGCCACTATCTGTACTTTTTATGCCGAGTAAGACAGTTTATCCATATTCCGACGTCAGCAGATATTTTGTGCGTGAAAACGTCTACTGAAGTGTTTTTCATTAATGTCGAAGTTTTTCATAAATGTCGCTGATTCTCCACTAATTATTTCAAACAAATTCACTAATATTTATTCACACTTTTTTTTTTCCTTTTCGCGATTTAAAATTAATGTTTGGGCATTAATTTATATTGAAAAGAATCAAGTGCTGTTGAATTACTTCTAGTTGAAAATTAAGATTTCAAACAAAAAGTTTGCGATACCTTAGATAAAAATCACTTTATTGCAAAGAAATTCTGAATGAAAACGAAACAAAATCTGGTGAATGTTTTTCCAGATTAAAGAGTACTTAATTACCTAATGAGTATACAGTTTATCAGGAAATTACTTTGAAAGAAGAGATTCCACTATCCTTTACGATTCAAGACCTTGCATTTAATACTATTTACCGATCCTCCCCAAATTCCATAATTCTTGTTTCCCTTCCTAGAAGATATTTTTGCTCCGTCACATCGGCTTCATTGTTCTCGGAATTTCTTCTAACCAATCCTCCCCAAATGCCGTCGCTCTCGTTGCCTTCTTAGATCTTTTCACTCTATGACATCGATTTCATTGTTCTTGGAATTTCTTCTAGCCTGCTATTACTACGAAGTAGTAACAGCAATAGATGATGTAGCAGAAGAACATTTGTGTAGTTGATACAGGAAAAAATGAGTAACAAATGTTTCGCTGGAGGAAGGGTCAGATTTTCTTCGCCCGTGTATTAAATTTCATAATTTGTATTATGGCTGTGCTTGAGTAAGAATAATGCGAACGGAAGTTCTGAGAGATCTTCTTGTGAGTGAAGTGATCTTATTGACAATTGCTTCGATAAATCATTTCGGCCGTTTCTAGAATAAAATATTGCATCTCTTTCCTTTCTGAATACTTAATTCATTTATTTCTTATAAGTTGAATAAAATTGTCGATAAAAGGTTATTCGAAACAATTGCAGCGGTTTTTAACAACTATAATTTCCTTATAAACAACGACAGGAAGTAAGGCTTTGTACACATTACAGGAGGAAATTTATAGTTTACTTTCTTACTCATATTTATTCTATGTGACTTCTATTAGTAACATGGGCAACATCTGCTCTATAATCCGCTTCATTAATAATGTTCTATTACTTTTATCTTCAGTTCATCCCAATTAAATGAAACTAGAAGAAGTAATTCCAGAAGATTTAGATAATCACATGCAGATCAAATACGTGACTCTTAAACTCTAAATTACACGTATGAACAAAGAAAATCCCAAAAGGCACACGTACAAAGTATTCTATTATATTGTGTTCAAAACTTTGCTTCCCATTGTTTCTGGGCCGCGGTGGCCTGGTGGTAAGGTCTCGGCTTCGGAACCGGAGGGTTTCAAGTTCGAGACCCGATTCCACCGAAGAACCGTCGTGTAAGGGGGTCTGTTGCACGTTAAATCCGTCCTGACAAAATGTCCTCCCGCTGGTGTGGTGTGGAGAGGGGGGTGCCAGCTCATGTGTCGTCCTCGTCATCTGACCGCGGTTCAAAATTACGAGGTCCTTCCCAAAATAGCCCAAGTGTTGCTTCAAACGGGACGTTAATATAACTAAACCAAACGAAACCTTCCCATTGTTTCTTGCAAGAAAGTATTAGATGTTTATAAATGTTGCAATTGTTTTGAATAACGTAGCATTTAAAAATATTTCTGACTATTCATATATCATGCAGAGCGTAAGTTTCTCGATGTTTCTAAATAGAAAGAAATTAAAATATGTAAAAAAAATAAAATATTATATTTTCATATAATTTAAAATTAAAATTGAGAGCAAAAGTTGTATAACATGTGAAAGAAACTGTTTAAAAAACAAAAGACAACACATCAAGAATTCTCTTTGAGTCCAGTCTTTATTCTTAAAAAAAAGAGGTGGTTAAAAATAAAAGGAATATTTTTCATAAAAATAAACTATTCAAGTCCTTCATGTGCCCTGTACTTTTATTCTGGAGTAGTTAAAATAACTTCTTTAAAAATTCGAACATGAAAGATGATTTTTTTTTCTCATTTTTCACAAGATCAGGAATCAGTCGTTGTTCCTTCTCTAATTCTTTTTTTAAACATTTTTACGGACATAGCAGAAGTCTGGAAACAGATTTTTTTAATACAACAAAAGGAAATCTCTGACAAAAAACACTTCAACTATTCTTTCCAAAAGAACATGTGTAAGCATTGTGTTCTTTCTGTGCAGAGCATTATAAGCCAGCTGCAAATCAGTGAGATTTAGAATAAATTTGAATATCCTTCAATGAATTACAAATTGTTGTCTCTGAGCAGCGTTTCAAAAATTTTAATCTTTGATGTTCAATTTTAAGTCTCTAACGAATAAAATTTTATAAAATTTGCTGAATAAAATACGAATAACTCCGCAAAAATGAATTCTCTATAAAAGTAATTTGTTTCTATTTGGATTGGTTCGTTACAAAAATTTGTAAGAGACTGCTACAAGCCTCATTATTTTAAATATAATACCTTGATTTAAATTGAAAATATATAGGGTTTTCCAAAAAAAA
>JAPMOR010007082.1:24494-37478 GCA_026543865.1 Argiope aurantia
TTTTTTTTTCTGTTCTAATAGTTACTCGTCTTATATGCTTTCTTTCTGGTATAAATAACCTTTAATTGCTACACAAATTTTGCAAATCCTTAAGTTAATGAAGCATTTGTTTTCATTTATATTTACTTTGAAACGCCGAAACAAATTCTAAGAAATATTTCTTTAAGGGGCATTTAATTTAAATTCACGTCAATTTAAATAAAATGCTATCTTGGTTGAAAGTTTTATTTGAAGCAGAGTGATTGCTTCCGTGAACTTCTTCATGACTAATTTTTACCCATTTATGGAGAAAGACGTCAAGGAGAAACATGAAGAATTTATAGAGAAAAATATAAAAAAAATTAATATCTTCTAGTCATTAAACTTGAACGAAAAAAATCTAAAAATTATTAAATTAAATTATGAAATTTATTAAATTATATTCGATAAGCTACGAAATCGAATTAATTTCAAAATTTCATAAAACCGTTTGTGAATTTTTCAGCGATATATTCTTTTGGCATTCTTGAAGACATAAAATCGATTATATATTTATTTCAAATTCAGGCTTTCAAGTAATTTCGTTCACGTTTAAACTATTTTAAATATTGTCAAATTATAAATTTGTATAAAAATATTTTCAAATTATTTAAAACTTTTGAATGGAGACTGTCTAATAGAAATTAATTTTTCAAATGCAGAATTATTTCTTGAAATTCTTAAACGTATGGTGAAAATTTTTATCTGTAGCTTTGAAAGATTTTTAATCTACTTTCAAACGGTTGGAGACTCATTTTTAAACAATTTTATAAGTAAAAACTTGATTTTACAATGGTCTGACCCAAATTCTCCGAGAAAATTTAAATATATATTTTTTTAATTTAAAAATTTCTTTTGTGTTACTAATATTTGATTATTTTTGTTGGTAATTTTTTAATATTATAATTGGATCTGGTTATTAAAAGTATATTTTCAATTCAAAATTTTCGATATTACAATTAAAGACTTCCTCAAAATCTGTTTTTATAAATCTGATTTTTTTAATTAAAAAATATATTAGAAATAGCATATATTAGAAAAAATAAATTAATATTAGAAATTCAAAAGCCTTCTGACGATGCAATTTTTAATAATTTGTTTCAAAGCATGACAACGCACCAACTTGTTTCATTTATAAGTTTAGGCTCAATGAATTTGATTTTCACAGACCTTTCTGTGAAATTCCAAAATTTTTCCAACGGTGAAAAATGGATTATGTAATCGCTAATTTCCATTGAACCTAGAATGCTTCAATTATTGGCGAATCCGTTGAACCAATGCTTCAAATATTCAATTATGCTTCAATTATTTCATTTACAAAAAGGAATTTGAGAAGAATATGGCTTTAAAACGGAAGTAACCGATTAATCTGTTTGTCAGAAGCAAGAATGTATAGGTATTGATAGTAATAGCGATTACTTGTTATAAATTTATATATAAAATAAATCTGGTTTTTTAAATTTATAACGTCTTTTTAAACTTAATTTTTTTTTCTGTGACAAACTGCCCACAAAACTAGCTAATGAGTTGAATTTCTGAGATTTCTTATATCACTTTCATTCATTAGATAACTGTATTGAAAATCCGAGTGCCATTGACTTCTGCTTGCAGGTATGAAGAACTTTACGAGTTAAGTCTTCTAAAAACTGGAAATTTTTTTAAATATATTGTTACAAACCTGTAAAGTTGCTTCCCAGCATGGTAAGTTCTATCATCAGAAAGATTGATTTAAAATAATCTGTATTGTATGCTGCTCGGATGCCGAGCCAGTGAACCCAGAGCTTGGCGACAAACTTGACGACAAAACATATAATGCTTGAAACTCCGAGAACGATCCGTCCATTAGGAACCGAGATATGCCCTGATTGGCCTAGAAAGTTCTCAGCCCGCCTCCCCAGAACTACAAAAGGACTGCAGTCTCAAGCTGCAATGAAACCAGATCGGAGTCGTAGACGAGACTTCGAGAGGATAGCGAAGCAACGGTGGAGTGCCAGCGTTGTGTGGAACCCAAGTTATTGCTGAACTGGGTTGTGTGCCGAGTCATGTTGTCTATTGTGGAAGCAGCATCAAGCTGTGTGTGGAGTAGCCAGTTGCGTGGTAGTGAGTCGGCAGTTTTATACAGCTAAAGCGAAGAGACAGTGAGAACTTCAGCCGTTTGGAAAGATTGTAGAGCAAAGCTCCGACCATCCACTCTCCTGCTGGATTCTGTCTGGCCGCTTCGAGTGCTGTGGTCGATTACTACTTGTGGGCTACTGTTTGGGGTCCTGTGTGTACGTCTTGGTTGTATATAGTTGTCGTCTTTGTATTCGTCTTCTATGTCTTTGTGTTTAATAAACGTAATTGTTGTTTTCTATTGAGGCCTGATGATTGTGTTTCACACCATATACCCACTACAGGCCGAAATCCGTAGCAATATTAATTTTAGAAAAATATAGATTTAAACAATTATTAATCATTTCAACATACCTATCAACTTCGGCAACAACTTTTTGATTTAGGGGTGGGGTATTAGCCGAAAAATTGCCAAGAAAAGAGGATATATCACTGTGTTTTTTAACTTGTATGCCTTAAGCAGCAGTTTGTGATTCATTTTCACTTTTTATATATTTACAGATTTTATAATTATTTCTTTAAATGTTTTCCAGAATTTCATCTTCTATAAAACTAATTTTACGTGCGTATTAAACACAGAACACGATAAATGTATTCATCGATTGCATTTATTTATATTATTTGTTTTTAAACGTAATTAATTTTACATATTTGCTTGCATGAAAAAGAAGGATGCGATAAAATGATTGAGAGTTTTCTGACTTCTCTGACACTCACTGCATTTTATATATGCATGAAATAGTATAATAGAATAGAATGTTTAAAAGGCAAGTATACTTCAGAACATTTTTAGAAACTGAAATGAAAAGAGTTTTCTTCATTCCATTCTATTTTTAAAAAATACCTCGAGAATGAAAGTAGCTTCTCACTGTCCGGAAAAAAAAATCCCGAAAATTTCCCGAAAGCGCCAGCGAATGTAACTATATACAATGTTTCGAATGCTTTAAGTTGTTGCCGATTTTTACTACTACGCATTTGCCGAGTTGTAAACTAAGCAGTGTTACTGAAGAAACGTTCTCTTTCGTCCCAAGCTATGGATTTGATCGATCCACCATTTTCGACCACTCAACAAATATTGCTGCATTTCATCGTTGATGAGATTATGAATTATTATCTCAAGAATTACCGAATCAATGGTTACGATCAACGGATGTTAGAAAATACAAGTAAAGTTTGGTACAAATACGAATTCCTTTTGTTTTTAAATAAGTTTTTATTATTGATTTTTTTTTGCATGAATTCTATTTGCTTTTCCTCCTACACTAGTAAGCTAATGTGATAAGAAATAGTAAGCAAGATAACTAAGTCTTGATGGGTTGTGTTATATGTGGTTATATTTACTTCCCTTGCTTGATGCAATATTTGGACAATTCTAGCACGTATCCACCTCATTTCGAATCGGGGTCTATTAAAAGGCGATATTCCAATTAATAATTCTGCCACTAAAATTTCTACTGTAAGATAGAAGTGCTTGTCTTTCAACTGATTTATATCTAAAAAGTAAGCAAAGACATATCCGGGTCAGATCTTCCATGCAATCGTGTAACGGACCAACGAATTTTCGATCTAGAAATCGAGATTCTGCTACGAGACTACTAAGCCTCCACCATTTGTTGGCACGGAAGATAATATCTTTCGATTATTAATAGATAGCATGGAAAAAATGCATAGTGATGATTCGATAATGATCTTGGAGGAAAGAGGTGGACTGGTTGGGAAATCGGAATAGCAGAAACCAGAAAGTGATTAATAGAAATTTTCGAGTTTCAGCCAATGGAGCCAGATAATTTTTGAAGCAGAAATAACGTGTGTCCTCCTACGTTGATACTGAATGATGATTTTGCTTGCAAAATGTGCATAAATATCACCAGGAGTTGATCCAAAGAGCGAGTAGAAAATACCAGATGATCGAATTCAGGTCTGATACCAGTTGACATTTTACATAATACAGTGTCTAAAAGAAAGCAAAATAATAATAATAATTAAATTTTTATCTTAAAGCTACATAAATAAGTTTGTGGAATGAGCTTCATAATTTTAATCATCGCCAAATACCAAACACACATATGATCCATCTCATTATTTACCGCATATTTGCAGGATTCTACTGGAGCGTTTTTGTCCAACAGGGTGTTTAGCATGCTAATGTACGAAATATCCGGTAAAAAAAAAAAGGTTTCTTAAATTGGGTTTCAAAATATGCTTATCTAATTCTACAACTTAGAATTTTCCTGGTTCCGGTTTAAATTCCTAGGCCCTGCAGCATTTGACAGAAGAACGGATAATAATTAATCGTGAAATTATTTGTAGATTGCCGTAGCCTTCTACGAATCTCGTTTTCTGTGATTTTTGATCCTATAAATCAATACTGAACTGCTGCATTCTGGCATAAGACATGCAATTTAAGTTTCAAATTTTGTAACCCTTAAGAGGATGATTTTTTCATTGGTCTGTATCCATCAACATCGCAAAAAAAAAAGTTTAGTGATTACTCCTCCCTTCCCTCAGAAAATGCACTCGTCTGTTTAAGGACGGAAATCAGCTATTTATTCATCCTAGTCTATTCGAAAATATTTCTTGAAATGTATATATCTTTGAGTGATTCCGTTGTATACTCAAAAAGAAGAAAAACATCCAATCCACAGCGGATATCCGGCTTTGACAAAAATTCCAATTTACTGAATTATAAATTTTTCTACTGAAATCATTTACATTATTTTTTTAATGGGGAAAATTTTTTATAAATTTAAATATAGTTTCAAAATTCGCCTTTCATCTTTCACAAATTTATTTAAGAATGTATTCTACTCTAAAAATTTCTTTTATACTTCGCATATATGTTTTATTCAAAGGATAATTTTTCAAGTAATATTTAGAAAGATTGAGAAAGTAATAAAATTTAATAATAAAGGCATCTTTTCGTAAGATTTCCGAGAGGAAGAAGAAAGTAAATTACATTAAGCCTTACTATTGAATTTCATGGGAAAAGCTACAATGTAACAATTTTCAAATATATTTACGAGGAATTAATATTGCGTTGAATAAGTGATTTATATTGTCTGAGAATTTTATTTTTATTATAAAATACTTTACAAAAATATCCTATTTGTCTGGAAATATTATTACATATAGAATATTAATTCATTTTTTTAAATGAAGAAATATATTGGTCTGTTAAAAAATGAATTTCTAAATTTCGAATAAGACACAATTTTGTCTTTTATGCACTTCTTAAGAAAAAAGGGAAGTCAAATAAAATAAGCTTTTAAGAATATTGTAAGTATTATTTAATAAAAAATATAATATACAATTATTTTTTTGCTGATCATAGATGCTTAGTTTGAAAAAAAAAAACATATTTTGTTACTTTGTTATTTTGGAAATATTTTCAAACTTTTTGTTAATGTTAGCTTTATTATAATTAGCGTTTTATTTTTTCAAAATTTTAACTTTAAAAATCCAATTTTTTCACAGTAGATTATTAATATATGTTTAAGCTCATTTCAATGAGAAAAAACCATATTACACAATTAATTAATTAATTAATATTTAATGAGCTAATTAGCATACTTTTTGAAACATGATATCTTAAATTCTAATTGGTACAAACACACAATTGTAATTGGAAATTATGCCTAATATTAGTCTTCACGTTGTCTGCCTCAATCAAGTTATAAAAATATATAGTTTTTTTTTTTTACAATTTTTTCATTAATGATGGGTAGAAAAAGTGAGATTTTTTTCTATAATTTTAACATTTAAACTGCTATTAAAAATTTATTTCTATAAATATAACTTTGATTGAAGCACAAAACATCCACTGTTTCATACAGATTATTTTGATATATAAATAATTGTATTTGGTTAATTTCTTGATGAGTTATGATTGTTTGAATGAAGCAACATAGAGGAAAAATAATATTCTTCAGAAAATGAGTTTAAAGTTTTGAAAGTATGTTTTCATCATAATATATTTAAAAAAATGCCAAAAAATTACTATTTAGAACATTAAAAACATCCTGAAGAGTTGCTCACTCCTTCTTTTTCAATTATGTTATCTTTTTTTTTTTTTTTTTTTGATGCCACGTACGCATTTTCTTCTCTGCTGTTGCAGTAGTGTTGACTGTCGCAAACTTTCAGATATTCTTAGTTTGTCTCTGTTGACTTTGCCTTCCACCATGAAATATCCTGGAATGATACCCATCCGCTTCATAATCTCCAATTCTGGTTTATAACCACTGTTGAAGTGCAGAACTGCATCTAAAATTGAAAGTTTCAGAACATCGATACCTGAAAATTTAGTTTTTGGGCACCGTTTCTAAATGAGGGTATGCAGGCATTCGTTGGTGTTTTGCGTTTTGCCATGAAGACACTTTTCTAGCATTTCTGCAGAAGTTAATCTTGAATAAATTGTTTTGATATATTTTAGCATCTTCAATGGCAATCCTCCTTTATGTTTATATGAATTTTGCTTCCCATGAGCAGTGGCACGCTGAAATGAGCACCAGCTGTCACTACCTTTTGGACATTTAGTATGCAGCGGATGAGAGTCCTGAACACTAAGGTGGTAAAATGTGCTCCAAATTGCATCTGACATTGCCTTTACAGAGCCAGTGTTATTACGCAATGCAATACCAAAATAATTTTGCATTCTATTTATTTTAGCATCTGTCAACTTCCCTTTTCCTCCTATTCCTATGATTTTTTTTTAGTTTTCTCAAAGCAGTTCCAAGCCTTTTTTGGTAATGCCCAATGCATTCTTTCTTATTAATACTTTCACCACAATATGGGTCAAGCTCACACACTGCTTTATAGCTTTTACTGTCACCATCTCCGTAAAACTCTCTATACTGTCGTACCCTTGTCTCCGCTACCGCTGAAAAATTCTTCCTGCACCTATGGGTTCCATGTTATTTGATGAGCCGTGGTAATTAATACAGCAAATATGGTCATCTTCCCACAATTGATATTCAATCGAAGATTTGTCTTTTTTATTCCATTTGCGATAGCCAATATAATCTTTCGACAAAACTACGACATCAAGGACTTCCCCTGTATCGACAGAAAGAGCTGTCACAACTCCATTTAATGAGGAGTAGCCTCGTTTATGCCAGGTTCCATCAACAGACACTCCGCACTCAGATGTTTCATTTAGTTGTCTAACACGATAGGCAGCCAACAGCATGGTTTCTTCAGCAAGCGGTTTTACAACACGCAGCAAAGCTTTCATGTGCTTATTATATGGAGCAGAATTTGGAGGAGGCATATTCATAACATTCATGAATTGGCTTTCTTCTCTATGACCACAACCTATTTGCCTCATGGCATACAATACACGTCTGTTTACTTCATAAAACTAACCATGTTTTTTTGAAGTAGTGCATGAATCACTAATGAAATCACGGCAGTGGCATACAAGATTTAATTCAACACAGCATCCCATTTTCTTGAAAGTACTGCTTTGAACATACAATGTTTTTTCACAACACTTAAGGCAGTATAAAAAAAGAAAATAGTTGGTTGATGCAGTCAATTTCTATAAAAAAAAAAACACTCTCCTTTTGCATCATTAATTCCTGCATTATCAGAAATATTCCCTAATTTCGTTTTCGAAGCAAATGATATTTCTGATAAATTTTCAGAATCTAGAGACTCTTTTCTTTTTGTATGTTGATTAGCAGCAAGCGTTTTTTTTCTTCGAACGCTTATTACGACTTGCAGAACCTATTTTATATCGTAAGAATAGCGAAAAAATTATCACAAGCACGAGAAAAAAACACACGTAAATACCCTTTCAAAAAGGAAATAAAATTCGCGTAATCCAGTTAAATTTACAGTTAAATATCGTTACCAAACAGAAGGAATGAAATAAAACATTATTTAAATAAATAATTCTTTAAAAAAGCATAAAATTTCAAGAAAAACTTATGAAAATTTGTTTGTTTTCATCTGGTTTAGATACCGAAACTAAAGTTATTTGTGAAAGTACCCTTATAACTCGAGAAATATTCCGAATATTGACAACATCTTGGTATCATTTGAAAGCTAAAGGATCAGAAGCAACAAAAAATATTCGATATTTTGAACGATTTTCGAAGTTTCTCAAGTGTGTACATACACCTTAAAAGGTCAATTTATAGAGTTTATTAATCATATAATAAATATATACAATAAGTTATTTAATTTTATGCTTTGTTATTATTTTTTTAAAAAATCGATTTTGTTCCTTCAACAGGAGATCGAATTTTTTTACATCAATTTAATAATACGGAACTGTTTTTGAAAAGATTAAAATATACTTTTTTGTTTATGATAGTGTAAAGAATATCCTCATTTATAAAATTTCCCTAATTTTCTTTCCTTTGCTTTTATTAACGATAAAAAGGGATTTTGGATGTTTTTTTTTCTTTTGGCCTATTAAGTCTATTTGGCCTATTATAAATATGTTTCTCTTTTGGCCTATTAAGATTACTTTTGATAGTTAATTTCATGATTAATTTCAAGATTTTTTCTTTCATTTAGATTTAATTGACTTTTAAACATGTTTTTAAGTATATTTTACAGCAATATTTTCATTTTTGTGAATGAATAATTTATAAAAAATATTCTATAAGATTTCATAAGATTTCAATTCATAAATAATCATAAGATTTCATGACTCTTTTTTTCTATAATCATATTTTTAAAATATATGTTTAATTTCAGCAAAAAGATTTTTGTATTAATTAAAGTAAAATCACTTCTGTTTCAAATTTAGAAGATGAGATTTTAAATTAGAGCTGATGAAAATTTAAGGGGGTGCATTGCACAATGAACATAAGGTATTCGAACTATTGAAATTTAAATATTATAAATTATTACCGATTTACATAAAATATTTATTGAAGAATTTATATTTTATGTGAATAAAATATTTATTTTTCAATAAACATTAAATATTTTATAATAAAATATTCATTTGAATCTTTAATGAACATTCATTCCGGCGGGCCAGCTGGACGCCAAAGGCGGCATTTTTAAAATTAACTTAAAGGAGTTCGCTTTTATTAATGTTAGCTTTTGTTTTAAAAATAATAATAATAAAAAACATTTTTATTTCAAAAATTATAAGGTAGGAAAATGTGAGATATTCTTAGTAGCTGAATTTTGGATGCATTTATATTCTTATTTTTAATTGATGTTTTTCAATCTTCTATTGTTATTGCTTAATTTCCTTATATTATTGTTTTAGACCCTTCAAGATTTTTTTTACCATTAGTAAATTGCTAAAAAAGGCTATTTTCTGTTTATTAGTGCGATATTAAAAATACATCATTTTAAAAAATTATAAATAATTATTTTTTACTTTAAATTCTTACCTTATCTCACAATTTGTTATTATAATAACTAGAGAATATTGGAGTATTTTTTCTCAAATACATTATTTTCATCTAGAATGAAAAAAAAATATATTTAAAATTAATTGACTGATGATAAACTTCTGAAAACAATAAATAATGTGCTTTTATCACCAACACACAACTACACAAAATTATAAAATATTCATCAGGAAATAATGGCTTACATAACCCATTATTCCAAACATTGAACTAGTCAAATGAAACGAAAGAGCATAAAAATAAACCAATTCTCATGAAACCAGAATAAAGAGAGCAACGAAATCATAGAAAAGAATCGATACCGCGAGTTCGGGGAAATGATTTATTGCGAGTGCTGGTATAAATCAATTCAAAATTACTATATCTGTATGAAGAGTAAATCTCTTTTCATTTAAAACGTATCCATCTTAACATTTAATAATAATGTTAAGAGGCAGAAAGGTTTCCTTCTGAACCACAATAAATGGTGGAAGCCTCAAAACATACATTTTAATGAACGATGCGGAATATTAATAGCGCTTATTAGTTAGGGCACCTCACCCATTCACCAGCGGCAGCGGCCCGTCATATTCTTGTTTCTCAATTAATTTTTATAGTCTTCGTACTAATTTAACATTTTCATTCACAGGAAAATTTAAATTTATAAATCCACTAACTAATTGTTAATTAACCTACTAATTGCAAAAGCATTGGATATATATAATATATATTATATATATATATATTGTTTGATTGTCCTGGTACCTATTAATATTTCTATGGTTTCTCTTGGAATGCTTGTGGAAAGCGTATCTTATTTAGAATTATTTATAGTAGTTTAATTAAGTTTATAAAGGCAATTAAGTTTTTATATGCATCACTTGTATTTTTGCATTTTTAATTAATTTTCCATAATTTTCGATTTATGTAATAAATTTACTTGTTACATTTTTAAATTAGAGTAGGATAGGAAAAAAATATTAAACAAACAATTATGGTTCCTAGTTTATTAGTTTCAATGAATAAAAATGGATGACATAATTTATTTTTATATTCATTAATAGAAATTCTCAAGATTATGGTTAAAAACAAAAAACAAAAAAATCATGCATTGCAGAGTTAATTCCTATTCTTAAAAAATTTGGAATAAACCTTTTTCAGACATACAGACATTCAGAGTAAATTTAGTACAATAAAACAAGCCAAGTTCTATTTATAATGATTTCTAATTTAGAATCAAAATAGTAAGTAAAATAAATTTTCTTTGAAAACAGTGTTTAAAACATTTTGTTTAATGAGATATTTAGCGTTAATTTGATTAGTTTACTATGTTTTTACTTAAGATTAAAAATGCTGTTTGCCTTTTCCCGATTTGGATAATCACTTTAAAAACAGTTGTAAACATTTTTTGACCAACTTTGGAATGCAGTTGTTCTTCACAAAATCAGCTGTAAACATTAACGTTTCTATTTAATTTATGATAGTATTTGTTTCAATCGGTTAAAAGGGCTGTAAACAATAGAATGTCAATTTTTGTTTTCGTGCTTTTTTAATAGTTTATTCAAAAGAATAATTTTTGTAATAATCACACAGAAAGTATCTTAAATATAATAGAAACAAAAACAAAAAGTAAACACGTACATTTTACTTTGTCTTATACTTCGTGAAGAGAAAGCAACACATTCGTCGAAAATTATTCTCGACATTTTGATGACCTTCAACATTTCCTTCAATCCGAAAACATCATTTTTGGAATTGCATATCTGCCTGTGATTGGCTATTAAAATTCCTGAACGCAAAGATCTAAAAGGATGAAATTTGGTGTATTGTCATAGTATCCCTTACTGAACCTAAACTATACATTTCCATCAAATTTAAAACAAAGAGGGTAATATATGCATTATATTCATCCAAATATATGCGAGCGTGATGGCTTAAAAATACATGGAGATAGATGAATGAATTTTGTCTTACTTAAATCGCAAATATCTATTAAATTATGGACTAAATGTGCAACATTCTTAGTCTACCTATTCAAGAATATTTGAAAACTAAAAAAAAGACTCAAGAAGTTAGATAAATTAAATTTCACATCAAAATTATGAATTCTTGAAAACTTTGACAACCCTCTCGATGAAAGAGTAGACACTCATTTTATACTCATTTGCATATTTGAGTAGACACTCATATTGTTACGTAAGCATGTTGTCCCGCCTCTCACTTGTAACGCCCTCTAGCGGTATATATAAAAAATACCATCTGTCTTTGTAACATCATCGACGTAGCAGCACGCCGCAAGTCAAAGCTCAAAGGAACTCCAGAAAGCGGAGAAACAATAAAATCTTTAAAAAACAAAAAAGTTCCGTCATCATTATTGAACCTCTCCACATATATCCATTCTTTTTCTTAATTGGAAACTGAAATTTAAACCGTTATTCTGTGTAAATTAAAAAGAGAAAATCGCACCAAAAAAAAAACTCTTGTGGATATTTTATATAGAAAGAAAAGCTGTATATTGTGGCATATCGTCACTGTTATCCCACGGTATCGTTTATAAAAATAACCAAAACGTTTTAAAACCGCTTTTAGGTTTTTTGCATTTGTCACAAAATTTTGTAAGTGATTAGTAATTCAAATTACTCCATGTAATTTTAATATATAGTATTATATATAGGATTTGATATACAGAATGCCAGCTTGTAGCCTGCTATACAAGAAAGGAATTCATAATTCATTTAACTTACTCATGTTAATATGTATGAATGTGAATTCGATATGCAATGAACTGTTAGCGGAAAAATACAGATATAGATTTAAAAGACACTCCACAAAAAATATGTTTGCAATATTTTTAGATAAATAATTCGGTATGTTAAAATAAAGTAATCATAACAAATACCGCCAAATTGCATCAGTGACAACATTCCATGAAACGTCTTCCGGCAGATTTAAAATGGCGAACAAGAGTTGCTTTGTATTTCGTTTGTTGAGTCAGAAAGCTTGTTAAAATGTTTCAAGGTCAGTGTCTTAACGACTCTGTCTGGGCTTGCGTTTGGAGAGTCATTTGTGTACTTTTTTTCCTTCTCCATTTTGCTTTATTTTTATTTTTGCGGTGATAAAATTGTGATTTATGTATTGGAGAGTCTCAGCTCAAATGCCTTTCCTTTTGTTTTTTATTATCATTTCTCTTTAGTTTTCTTTTCTTTTCCCTTTCCCACTTAAACTCGGTTTTGGTTTCTCCTGTAGGAGTAAAATTATGCTTTTTCTTTTCAAATCGCTTTTGTTGCGAGACGATTGCTTTCTCGAGCGATAGGATGGATTTGAAGTTGTGGATTTTGCCCACGGTGAATACGAGGTATATTAGCGTTATTTCCGAAGCCAATATTGCTTTGGGAGTCCAGAAAGTGCCTTGAGAAAAAGATAGTTGGGAATGCTGATAAATTATTCAAATGTGCTTAAAATTAAGACGATCGTGCATTTGGGAATAGCCTTAAAT
>JAPMOR010007096.1:0-26998 GCA_026543865.1 Argiope aurantia
AAGATATAAGAGTGATGATATATTTTAACTCTGGAAACTCTATTTATTCTAAATATATATATATACTACTCATTTTCCATATATACTTTTCTATTAATTTATCATCTTTGTTTACATGTTTACAAAAAAATACGATATTATTATTTTCCTAAGAAAATCATATAAAAAAAGTTATAATGGCATGATAAACAATGTGATGAGTTTAACCTTAAAAGTATGCAATTTCTTGATCCATATAAATACTGTTTACGATCCTGGTGTACAGAAAGATAAAAGTATTACACAGAGAATATCATACATAAATGCAATACAGTCGACGATTATAATTTTCTTTTACTTCGCAACGGCCAGCAGCAACCAAAATGAAGGTGTACAGAAAAACATCTCACAGTATCTTTATTTCCCCATAGGCAAACTGATCAAAGTAATCTTCGAAACGCTCTGAGGAAGTCCTAGTAAAGCGTCCTATGTCCTATTATACTCACGAGGAACATAATCCATTTAGGCTACTACTCCTACACAAATTGGGTTCCTTGCTTGTTTTTCTTCATACGCCGTGGATTATTTTGCCTTAGCTCGACGGATATTGTTGCATTCACCAGCTTAGAACGGGCATTGTCAAGGGCTCGGGATATTTGTTCCGAGCATTAATAGTGATATTTCAACAATGCATTGCTGCAGGTATTGAATTTTTAAAAAATTTAGTTAAGATGCAACTGTAAGTGCCTTTAAAGCTTTAAACTTAATCTTGGGAGAAATATAATTTCTGGGAAGCTTAATTTACTAAACACAATGCAGTATTTTGATGCTCCCAAGTAGGTAATATATAATATTGCGCACAAATATTGTCATACATATCATACATTATTGTACACCAGTACTGCATACAAATCTTATATTATTGTGCGGAGATATAGCATGATATTAAGCAATATTTACAATAATATATTATATAATTTAATATAAAAAATCTCATATCATACAATAATGTGCAATATTGCACAACATGCTATGCTACCTGAATTATGGTTATTTTGTAGGTTTTATCGTGCTATATTTTGAAATGAGACTCCTCAAAGATGATAATGATGCTTTTGAGCCGGCGTATATCCTTATTTGAAAAAAAAAGTTTCTATAACGTAGCAATTTAATAGGAATAATGCAGCATTTTGACTATGTGCGATTAGAATGATGGAACGGGACGATCTGATGATGATTTAAACCATCATTTTTTCCACTCGTCCAAAGGACAAAAGCGAAAAGATATTCGACTTTGAAAAGTTTAAGAAATATGAAAACCATTAAAACTAAAGATTGAATCCGAATCCGATATAGTGACTACAAACTTAGAAAGATTATACATGATTCTAATTTATGGAACATCAGATAAAGAATATATTTAAGAATGACAGGAAACCTGCTATTGCTATTTATTCAGTCTGCAATTCTGAGTATATGATCTTATTTATTTTTATCTATATATTTATATCACAAAATTATTCTTCCTGTGACATTAAATAGTAAAAGACATGATAAAATCTGTTACTTTTAAATACAAATATTTTATCAATTTTATTTTTAAATAGTTAGAAATTATTCAAGATCAAATTCTTAGTCAATGATATCGTTTCAGATTATTAGGTTAGTAATATGTGTACTGAAATGAGCGCAAAAATTTTGTCATATCTTTTGAGTATTTCATTCCAGCCTTTTGAAGCATTTTTAAATTTTTTTACGTGATTTAATGTGATACTGCAAGTTGATTTGCTTTTCATTATCTCTAATTCTGTAATTAATGAAGATGTGTGTGTGCGCGTGTGTGTACGTGCGTGCGTGTACGTGCGTGCGTGTGCGTGCATGCGTATGTGTGTGTGCTAATTTTCTATAGGATAAACCGTTTGACCTACAGCTACCAAATTGAGCACTATACCTTGGTGATGTGGGTATTTATGGCACCCTATATTTTCAGGAGCGAATTTTTGAAATTATAATTAGTTAAAAATTAAGCTGAATTGTGGCGTTTCGATATTATAATTCCCAGAAACATTACAGCATAAAAATGTTTTTATTTTTAATTAAAAATTATCTTTTAATAATATCTTTTAAATATCTTTTAAAAAATTATCTTTTAATAATATCTTTTAAATATCTTTTAAAAAATTATCTTTTAAATAATACTTTAATAATTCAATAGTCATGCAGTTTTTTTCTGTTTGTAGAGACTTTTTATAAAGATGAGAATTAGGCAAAAGATTTGCCTACTTTCTAGCAATAGATTATATTGTTGCCATGGAATTCAGACTATTTTTATTGTTTCCTCAAATATTTAATCACGTGACTTTCTGCCATCGTTAAAAGATAAAGAAAGATTAAAGTTTACTTGAAGAAAAAAAAATGAAGTTACAAAACCTGGCCCGATAGTAATTAAGAATTAAAAATCCAAAGCTCGAATTATCTGTAGATTTTGTTACATCTCGATGCCATTGCATTACTTCATATGTGATAGCAATATTTAATGGCAATGATGCTTGACATGAAAAATCAACTCAATAGACAATTCACAAGCAGATCTTTTCTTCAACTGATTTTTTAAAAGGAGCAACTCTTCATTCTTTTTTCTAAAATAATTTCCAAACTTCCTATTTAATTTTTTTTCTATATTATTGACCATAATAGTCAATTTAAATATTTTTTGTAATTATTAATATTTCTTAATCTATTAATTACGTTTGCAATTTATATCTCATAGATCCGATTTCAAATGGAATGTTTTGTCACTTTTCCCAAAACTGATCTTTAATTGTCTAAAATCCTTTAGTTGAGGTTTAAGAGCTTACAAAATAACAATTGTAAAGTGTTTGTTCTAATTAAATATAATTTAATAATAGTCTTTTATAATATTTTGATTCACAAATTAACAATGACAAAAAAAATGTTGAAATTTATGCATAGGATTTTGTCATTTGAATGCAAATATAATTGTCGAAACAGTCGAATTCTTCCTTTAATGATTATGAAGTTTAACAGGAAATATGCAATTATTGCCATTATTATGGCAATGGAATGTTGTTAAAATAGAGTGAATATCTGCGTCACTGCAATGGAAAGACAGTCATTGCACCTCTAACGACATAAATGACAGGCATTCAAACTCTTTCCCAATGACGGTTTAGTAACTTTATTACAAGCATTGAACATTGAAGGTATGCTCAAAGCTGTTTTACAATTGCCTCATTTTTGGTTACTTCATTTCACTCAGCTGTAGGATACATTTTAAAGTTTAGTGCATCGTTATATATTTTAAAATTAAATAGCAATATTATCCGTATTCATGAATCTGCATATTAATTTTGCTTTGATGATTATTAGAAGAATCTAGAAAGAAATCCGTGGGTGTGGTGTCCTCAAATACTTCTAGCATACTCTCTAATAAAGGTACTATCCTTCAAAAAAGTCTGGCAAATCATTGTGGTATAATAATTAAAATATTAACTGTCTTCCTTTTGTAGTTATCGTGTTAATTATATTCAAAGTGCCGGACAGCCAGAACTCTTCTCAATTAATCTTGATAGCAATTTGATAGAAACCTAAAAATGGGCCTAAAGATCGTATACCATATTTCATCTATCTTGTTCAAAGCGTTTTTCAGTTACCTTTGTCAATACAGATAGACGGAAAAATGCATTTTTCGAACTCAGGAAGTTCTGAAACTTGGTCAAACAAACCTCGACTTCGAATTTTTTGGTATCACAATTCTTTCGCTGTACTCGTTGTAAGAGAAATTAAAAAAGAAATTCAAATTCAGGGGATCGCAGTAAAGGTAATGCAAGGGGAACAATTTGGGTTAATTGAAATTAGAAATGGGGCATATTATTGTAAAATTATATAGTATGGGTATTTTGAATTCAAAAAACATTTTTATTATTGATATAATTTTCTTTATAAATATATACAGATTCTGAACAAAAATATAAAAGAGATTATTCAAAACAAATCTGAGGATTTCCATATTTTAGGAATTCCATTACTATACATTTAAACTGCTTCGTAATATATTATAAACGGCAAAGTTTGTTATTAGAATCAAAACTATGATTATTCAAATATCATCGTTAAACTATCAAGGGGATAGTGTTTGAAGTGGTCTTTTGTTATTAATATGTATATTTGAATTTGATAATATTTTTCACGACTTCATTAAATAAAACGTTGATACAATAGATATTATTAAAACTAAACCAGATTTTTTTTGTCTTTTGAGAGTACAAGAATTATATTCTGAAACTAATATTTTGCAATGAATGCAACAGAAAACAAATGTTTTTATTATTAAAAAAAATTTAGGTTAACCTGTTTATTTAACATTTTTATCAGTTTAAATGCATGAGTTGATACAACTTCATTGATGAATGAATGTTTTGTAACTTCTAATTCTCAAGTGATTACTCAACAGTAGATAGCACAACAACAAAAGTTGTTGAACAGACGAACAAACGCAGCGTGTCATTTTTCAACCAGAAACATAATACTCATGTGTAATTATTGAAGTTTCTTTACCTTCAAATCCATCCTACGAATCTCAAAGGTCTTGCTAAGTGCTTAAAAGCGACAAGTCGGTTCTTCAAACAATGACGAGAAACAACATTCTTCTTTACTATTTTGCTACCTTCGGAAAAAAAAAAAATCCAAACTCTCATCACAATTTAACAAACTGGCATTTCTCCAAAAAGGAATGAAATGGTTGAAATAAATAAAAGAAATAAGAAACCCCGATGTTCTGTTATTTTTTCCACTACAGAGGAAAGAAAAAAAAAACGATAAAAGCAAATAGATGTTATTTCTCTTCTGTTGTTTTTTCTCTATTACCACCAATGGCAGTTTCTATATTAACAACTGAGGAATTATAAGAGTACCACCAAATGTTCGACTTTTCTTGAAGCTAAATCCATTTATACTTTGATCGAAGAATGAGTGGTCGTGTCATCAAGGGAGCGCCATTTGGGGGCATGGGACTTTCTTGTTTTCACACGACGCCGAGATTAAAGAACTCATTATTGCACTTGGATTTGGTTATTTATACGAATTGAAATAAACATCACGTGACCTTGGGATACTAAAGGTCACGTAATTAAAGATAAAACTAAAAAAAATCCGTTATTTTTGGAATTTTGTGTGAAATTCCTCAAAATTGCTTTTTGAATAATTCTGGAAATCTATTCTATGATGATGCTTTAGAGGGGGGTGGAGGGTCTTCAGTTTGTTTTTGCATGTTTAATGAACTCCAAACAGAGCCGTTAAGATTCTCGTTTTCTTAATAAACAATGTTAAGATTTATTTCCCTGTAACACATATAATTAATGTATGTTGTTGCTGCTGCTTATCCGCCTTGGATTGAACTCCAATTCAAATCCAGTCCAAGAGATCAGGGAATGAAGATAAGGACACTTCAGCACCTGTGGGCGGAAGTCTGACTTGAGATCATATGAAGATGGTACTAACACACTCGTTTGCACAACCTGTTTACCTGTTTTTACAGTGGGACGCTTTCATACACCTCACAAGCGGAACACAGAGTAAAGAACAACTAGGCCCGAGCCAGGACTCGAACCCGGGACTCCCAAACTACGAGTAAGACGCACTGCCCCTAGGCCAGGACGCTGGCGTAAATTTGTACAGTATATATAATTAATTTTTCAATAGTTTATTATATATATATATATATAAAGAGAGAGAGAGAGAGATTTTTTCTTTGTATAAAAAATAGTCTGAAGTAAATAAACATTTGTGAAAAAAATACTGAAATCTAGAAGTCAAATATATATATATTTTTTTAAGAACGTTATTTAACTTACTTTTTCAATCATAAAAAATCATTTATATCTTTGCAAGTATTGATTTTGAAATATTTAAATTAGAACCTGTACCAAATATAATGTTTATTGACAAAAAATATCGAAATTATGTTCATAGATCAAATTTATATTTTACGCTGCTACTTTGTGTATGAATATAATTTCATAATTTTTTAATTATAAAAATTCATTTGTATTTTTGCATTTTGCCATCATTAAAATACAAATGTAGAAAAGAGAAAGTTTAATGTTAAAATATATTTAAAATCTATTGAGAGATAAAATTTATACTTTACACTGTTACTCTGTGTAAAAATGTATTTTCATTCTTTTTTCGAATTACGAAAATGCAATTATTTCTTAACTGTAAATAACATAAAAGTTTACTAAAAGGAATTCTTCTGATATAATGTTGTCTGGTTAAAATAACGAAATTCCTTTAAAAACTATAAATGTATAATTTCTTGCGCCATTTTTTTTTTTTTTTTTTTTTTTTTTTTTTTGCGAGGTCAACCTTAAATGTCGATAATTTCCTTATTTCTTTTATCTTATTTTGGATTATGTAGATGGCCCTTTCTCTATATCTGAAAACATTACTCTACCATCAGTAAATATTAAAAGCAATAATTATGTTACCCCAGAAAATAATGATTGCAGAAAGTATAAAGTTCATTGTAAAAAAAGTACTGGTATTCAATCCAATTATTAAATATTATTTTTCTTTTTGTGTCCTTTCTCGAGTTTCGTAGTCAGCACTTAAATGTAATAATATGATTTCATTATTTCTAAAAATCTTATTTCAAATCCATTAGATGAAACACTACATACGTGACTCCGTTCTCTTCTGAAAATAAAGCGTCTATCATCAATAAATCTTAGAAGCGATGAATATATTAAGCCGTAAAATAATGAATTAATAAATAACTCAGTATTTGAAAATAAGAAGTAAATTTTTCTTAAGACCATAAAACCGAGACGGTGACGACGTTAAAAAGGAAAAGTAAGATTGCTGGAATGGAAAAACCGGTTTTACGATCCATTTCAGTGGTGGATTTTTATTGCACCTTTGGGCGATTTGGTTCTCTGTTTCAATCCTCCATATCCACGTAACACCCAGAATGCAGTGCGGGTAGTTAAGCACAATAATGGGCTATTTGGTCAGTGCCTGTGGCTTCGGAATTTGCTTACTGCCCGCCAAACTTGAACGTTAAATAATTTTTTTTTATGTTTCAGTAGTGGCAGCATATTCTTCCGCTGAGCTCTTGATCAAGTCCAAAGCTACGCAAAATTGATTAAACCAATTTCTGTGAGCTCATTATTTTGCTTATAGATTACAGCTTTCATTATTATGGTTTCAAAAGACCTATTCATAAGAATTTTTTTCTCCTCTTCTGAATGCCTAATTAAATATTCATAATCAGGTTCAGTATTAAGAAACACTAATTTTATTAAAACAATTTCTACTTTGTCATTAGCATTCTTAGAAATTATGATCCTCAATATCATATTTTCTTAAAAACTATACATTTTTTAAGGAAAATCATTCTTTAGCTTTGGATATAAGTCTTTTCAATATGAACACAATTTATTGATGATTAGTATACAAAATAAAATCAGAAAAATGGATACTTTTAAAAGTTTTAGCGTTGGCAATCAATATACATATATTAAAGGAACATTTTATCTTTCAATATATGCATATTGATTCTAAAATTCCATTCCATATCACTAACTTTTCCTTTTTCGTAGAGTTAATTTCTGAATGCCTCTTCTGAATGCCTAATTAAATATTCAAAATCAGGTTCAGTATTAAGAAACACGAATTTTATTAAAACAATTTCTACTTTGTCATTAGCATTCTTAGAAATTATGATCCTCAATATCATATTTTCTTAAAATCTATACATTTTTTAATGAAAATCATTCTTCAGCTTTGGATATAAGTCTTTTCAATATGAACACAATTTATTGATGATTAGTATACAAAATAAAATCAGAAAAATGGATACTTTAAAAAGTTTTAGCGTTGGCAATCAATATACATATATTAAAGGAGCATTTTATTTTTCAATATATGTATATAGATTCTAAAATTCCATTCCATATCACTAACTTTTCCTTTTTCGTAAAGTTAATTTTTTTATATTAAATTTTCATGATAAATAATTTTTGATCATTAATAATATTAAATAATTAATACAATATTTAGCTGTCAAAACAGAAAAGAGAATTTTTATTTTTCATTTAGTGATGCAATATCTCTAAACTATTTAAAAAATAATTATCTCAATCTAATTATTGCAAAATTTGCTAAGAATTCTTCAATTTCTGTTTGGAATATTATCATGTCCAGCAGCAATTGTAACAATTTAATGTACCTGTCTGAAATCTTATAAAATGGAAATCAAAGAAGAGGGTTTTCTTACTAAACTTTCACATTTATCAAATGCTATCGTGTAAAAATATGTTCCTACTCCTTCTTCCAGTCTTATTAGTTTCAGCCTTGTCGGCTTCATAACCTAAGTCTTGTAAACTATATAACTTCAATCATTTAAGTTCTATAACATCAGCTTTTTAGGCCATATAACCTAAATCTCATGTGTCTCACTAAGTATATGAATTCAATCATTTAAGCTATAAAGCTTCAGTTCTATAGGCTATACAGTCTAAGTCTTATATACTTCAATCATTTAAGCTATATTTCTCCAGTCTAATAGAATATGTATCCTGTCTCATAAACTATATAACTTCAATAATTTAAGCTATATATATTCAGTGTCATCATCCATATAGCTTTAGTTCCATTATTTGTAAGGCTTATAATGAATCCATTATGATCTGCATTTCAGTTATTTTTCTTCGATTTTATAAAATGATAGGAAATTCTTTAATTTAGTTTAGCTTTGTAATATAAGTTACTCAAGCAGGTAGAACAGGTTTACTAAACTGGATCTCATAATTTTGAGAATGGAATTATGTATATATCAGAAGAATATATAAAATCAAATGGAGTCAATAGACATTAAAAGTGTCATTCTCTTCTCTAAACTTCATATCACAAAAGGTGCGTTTGGCATCTTGTTGAAGGAAAAAAATCTGATCCCCATCTTTAGAACAGCTATATTGATGAACAGGATCAGGAAACATATGCCTTCGTCTGGAAGAATAGAATATCCAAGTAACATAGTGAAAGAATCTGAATTTTTGGCCTACTTAAATAACTCAAATGTTAGACTTGTTGGCATATTTTGTACAAAATTTGATACCTTTCTTCAATCCTGTAGATGAATTAAATAAAACCTAAAAAATCGTCATGTATATAATCTTTTGAAAATATGTAATAAAATTTGAATTACTTAATTTTAAAAATGGTGAAATAGAATACATTTCTAAAAGTTAAAATGACGAGAATACGTTATTTCAAACAACAAATTGAGTCTTTTAGGAACAACAACTTTAAGTTTGTGCTCATTTATTGAATTTGACTTGTTTCGTGTTTCGGAATTCTGAAATCGTTTGTCTTTTCAATTTCTGAAGGGCTAAAGTTTTAAAATTTTGTACAATCATGAGATCTTAATGATGATACACTATTTTGTCTTTTTAAAAATTAAATAATGAATTGATCAATAAATATAGTTAAACCTTATGCCGTATGCATGGTAATATAAGGCAGCGAGTTTAAGAAAAATCTATTTGAATTCCATGCTATGGAATCTCAAGAATCCATGACATTTATTTGAATTGCACTATAAAGTAAGGAATAAAAAATATAGTGATTGAAATAATTTTCTTCGTAAATTTAAACTCGAAAAAATTATAGCATATTTTCCAATTCACCTTATTCTAAAGCAAATTATTAAATTTGATTATCAAATATTTATTATGCTTTGAAAATATTTATCTCCTCTTAGTATTAGGTTAAACCGTAAACAATAATTAACAACCAAATTAAGAATTCCACGACATTCCCGACGAAATGCACAATAATGAAAACTTCAGTTTCCTTTTAAACCGTCTTTGGATATTAAGAAAATAATCACAATTCGTAAAACACGAAATATCTAATTTAAGATACTTTATGTATTACGAATATCTAATTTCAATTATTTAATGCTTTGTTTACAATAAAGTTTACTGACTGATAGTTTCCTATTTTCCCTCTTTACAAATATCTCCCACACCTAAATAATTGAAAGCTTCAAGATTTCCATTTCAGAAAACTATTTGCTTTCAGTGAATAATTGAACGTAACTAATATCAAAACTGCATATCTAAAAGCGTCTGTCTCATGTGATTTAATTTAACAAGCAGGCTTTAGAACACCTGTGTTACATTCCTATACGCATGATAGAAATTCAACGTGAGACCCGCAAAAGTAATTAAATGAACTTATTGTAAATCCAGCGCATAGAGGAAACTGTTGAAAATTAGGTAAACTTTATTAGCTTCAATCGGGATATTTTCCCCTGGCGAATCAACTCAAACCGAAACCGTAATCGTGACGAATTCCTTAATAGTGCATGAGCTACCATTTCCTAATTTAAATATTTGAATGTTTAAATTATCTGCATATTGAAATATCTGTAGCTATCTTCTTAGTTTTTCTAAAATTCTGGTGATTTAAATTATTAATATCAGCACATTTATGATGCAGAAAATGAATTTTTGTAGATGAAAAAAATAATTCTTTCATGTTTTTTTATCATATTTTATGTTAATTATTTAAAATTTATTTATGTTTCAGAAAATAAATTTATGAGGATGAAAATTTTTTCCTTTTTTTTTAAATCATATTTTATGTTGATTATTTGTTTATTTACTATTTTTTATTATTTTGAATTTCGAAATTTTGATTTAGAACTTGCAAAATGTTCATATATTTTTTAAACGATTGGAAATTGTCATTATCTGGTATAAGATAACAACATGATATCTTTAAGTGTAAAAGCTAAACATATTAGTCCATGGAAATTACGGTACAAGCAACAGCTGCGTTTCCTGTATTCGAATCTCTAACATATGGCTTAATAGAAAATTTCCAGAAATGTTTATTTAATTTTTCTTATTTAATACAGACAAGATAGAAATAAACGTTAATTTTGATTGATATGTATTATTCAATAGAAACGACTAATATGTTAATTTTGAGTATGGCAATACGATATTTTATCCTTAGAATACAAAGGAAAAATTGCACAAATCATTTACATGTAGTTACGACGTTATGAAATAGCGATCGCATCTCAGATACAGAACCTATCTCAGTTACCATGAGCTGCAATAAAGAAAACGCCATTGATTTAAGTACATTATGAAAACACTATTTCAAATAAAAATTTTAAAAATTAAATAAAAATAGAAAATTTATTTCGACCTATTGGATAGAAGAGAAACATTTAGTGAATATTAATATGTCATAAAGCATGAAAAAGTAGTTTGGCAGCCAAAAGTTGAACATATTTCGCAAAGTACGAAAAAGTATGGTAGGTATTGAGGATTTGAGTGAAATAACGTTTAGGGAATCATCTGTTTAAAGTGAAATACCTTCCTACACAACATTTCAGGTGAAATTCTCAATTGAAAAACAAAATCGCACACCCGACATAAACTGATTTATGCGAAATAAACAGTTCAGTCAGGGTTTATATAATTCATGTTTTCGAAGCAACAATTATTTCCACAACATCATAAACAAAAGTATCTTGGTCTCTGAATGTGAGTAGTGTATGTTCTCAAGACAGTTTCAAAGTGCAAGAAACGGAAATGAAGGTTAGTATCAGATCTATCAGGAGTTATAATTGTCGCCAAGATCATTATTTGGCAATAACTGCGAAACTCAGAGGAATAACTGTTACAGTCGCAAAAGAAATAGAATTTTCCAATTATGCTGGTCTCTGCGCCAAATGAACAGCATTTTACATTCACTTCACATCTACAGATAAACGCTCTCGTTTAAACTGGAGTTCGGAACTTTAGAGCCGTTTTGGGGCAGTGTTCTAATGTGATTTTCACTGAATCTCGCTTTGCTTCGAACACTAATTTTTAATTGTAAACGATATAACAAGAAAGTAGAACAAGTTTTCACCAGGTTCAGCATTCCAGAAAAGTATCGGTTTCCATGAAGGGGGTTAAGATGTGGCTATTCATTATGCGGGACTGCTAAAAAGCTTCTGTATCTATGAGACAATGTCTGCTAAAAGCTGCAGGGATAAAGTTTGGAATTTAAAGTTTGCTTGATTCGCAGTATTGCCCGCTCTAATTTGTTATCTATATACTTTGTTGCTGTACCTGCTTGAAACGAACCTGGTTTTCCTTGAAACGAAAAATATTCAATGTTGCTATGGCCTGCTCAATCATTCGATGAAAATACTATTGGGAATGTGTGAGATATGCTTGGGAGACAACTTGTAGAATCGTCTCACCCATCAAGTTGCGCTGCATAACTGAAAAATAGCTCTTGAAACTTTTTGATCAGTCATCTTATGCACAATGCCATAGCAAGTATGGGAAATAGTGATGTAACGTGCTTGCTGTTAGAGCTGACCCTACACCTAACTAAACTGCAACATTTCCTTTTTATTTTATTTGTTTTTCATTAAAATGTAAACTTCTCATATACCCAGTTACCTTCCAAATGGAGGTTTTGGATAACGGAAGTTATTATTATAGTTCTATATTGTTGTTTTTTTATATTCTATAAACGTTTTATACTCACATATTGTATTTTTCGTCATTCTGACTTAATACTTCATATATATACTTATTATTCATATAACTACTAATTATTCTTCACATTTGGAAGCAAGTCTATATGCAATAGTTTAGCTTACCATTTTTTATATTGTTGAAATTTATTACGTTAAATAAATAACACCTATATCAGGATATATGTTATATATGTTATCAAGCAGTATAAAAATATTGACTCATTTATATTACTATGTTGTAATAATATACTAAGTCAATGTAGTATATTACATTATCAGAACATATATTAGTAATCTGTTGTAGTAATATTCTAACAGATAGAAATGATGATTTCGATTGATACTTATCATTCAAAAGAAACGACTCATTTAATAAGGTAATTTATGACAAATATGGCAATGTCATAAATTATCCTATTGAATATCCTAAGCGTTCTGACACAGTCTCCAAATATAATGATGAAGTTATGAGTCTAAGAAATAATCTTAGTTAATATGATCAATCTATTAAGAAATGCTAATTCGTTAAATAGTTAAAAAATATATGAAAACGGTGTAACCTTAAGGGATATAAAGACTCGTTTTATGAATGATAATTTGTGGTGGTATCTTTCTTGGCCATATGTTATAATTTAGCTTAGAATGTGCATTATATTATTATTACATAAAATATATGTGAGCTTACATAGAGAAAAATAGATAATTCTATATCGCAAAATGTCGACAAATCAGCAATCATGACAGTGATACTCACAGCTAGAAGTAAAGATTTTGCTGAGCATGTTTTATCCTGTGCAAACTATCTAGTAATATCCATATGAAAACATCACACGCTACTCGATAAAATATAGAGAGAATGAAATACATTATCTGCAGAGAGCAACAAAAAGAGTTTTAAAAGTGTTAAACTTGCATTCAGTGAAGTAGTGAATAGGAGGCAAGGAAAGGTACAGTGTCTTCTGCTGTACATCTTTGAGGAGACCATGGCGTCAAAACCGTAGTGTCTTTGTTATTATTTTAAGATAAATTCATGAAAAGACGAAACATTAATGCTATGCCTCGGGCGTCACTGAATCTTTCTATTCCACTGCATGAATTTACTTAATGATGACAGAAAATTAAATTCGAAAAGAGTTTGATGAAAAAGGTGTAAATTGAAATGAAAGAAAATGTTATTACGTTTTATGTTTAAAAGCCAAGGATAATCAGGTGAAGAGCCAATTAAGTATTCCATCAGGTTCACTTTACATTTTTAGAGGACACTGATTACGATTGGAAGCGGAAAAAAGATACTATATCCGTAACTCACTTTCTTTGATGCACTACTGATAATATTGCTGAAAAACTTGTATTTTTCCAGGGATTAAATGCTTTTTCAGGTATATAGGAAATTGAATAATTCTCTGAATTTAAATTCTTTCTTATTCCTGATCATATAAAAAATGCCTCTTTAGTTCATCTAGAGAGAATATTTACACATAAATAATTAAAAAAATTAAACATCATTTTTTTACGCATATAAACTTTTCTATTTGAAGTTTTTAGGAGTGCCCAGCCTTTGTTTCTGAAAAGCTTGAAAAGAATATTATGCTTCTAAGATAAAATCATGAATATGCCAATTGGTTGAAAAATACAGTTCATATTTTCGAAGCACACTATCAATTGTTTTCCTGATTTTAACTATGAAAACAGAAAAGTTTAAATGTTCAATTTACTTTTATGGATTACCTTATTATTTTATTATTTATTCTTGAATCGTTTAAAAAATTATTAATAACCACTTACAGTGGAAACAAAACACTTTAGTAGAAGAGAAAAAAAAGTGATATCACTGACTTTGACGGTATTAAAGAGGAAAATTTTTCTTTTGCATCAGAATAATTTCATAATATATAGCTAAACATATGGATTTAACGTGCATTTTTACTAAATAATAAATAGTATTGTTCGTCTGTATAATAACAATGACGGAAACAATATTTCTGTTATATATATATAAATTTCCCAATATTCTAGCTTAGCAGAGATCTCTTCTTCAAATAAATTCTTTAAGAATGCAAGCTATTATTATTCTCTTCTCATATAATTCTTCATTCTGGTTCTCTTCTTCAAATAAATTCTTTAAGAATGCAAGCTATTATTCTTCACTTTTCATATAATTATTCATTCTGGTTCTCTTCTTCATATAAATTCGCTAAGAATGCAAGATATTATTCTTCTCTTCTCGTATAATTCTTTATTCTATTTCTTTTCTTCATTTAAATTCTTTAAGAATGCAAGATAAATATTCTTCTCTTCTCATATAATTCTTCATTATAGTTCCCTTCTTCATATAAATACTTTAAGAATGCAAACTATTATTGCAATTCTTCAGAGGGTAGGAGAGTAGGGAATTTCTCTTTTCTTTGAAAGATTTTGCGAAAGGTCTTTCTGAATTCAAAAGTCCCACAGCTAACAGATTACAAGGAATCCAAAAATTAAAGCCACTGTTTATAAAACAAAAATTTACTTTTCTTGTTTATTATTTTTATTCTTTTAGTATTCAAATATATAAGGTTTCTACTATGATTATTTACTTCATTTAGGAAAACCTTAAAAGTTAAATTAATAACAAGAGAGTTATTATTTTTTAAGAAACATTTTCTAGCGTAAAGAAATAGAGGTTTATAAAAACTTTGCAATTAATGCATGTACAAGCAAATAACATTTGTTATAAATATAATAAAAAAGTTAGAGCTAGTAATATATATATTTTTTATTTTGAACTATTTAATCCACAATTATTTATTTCAATTCAAGATTTTTACAAAAATAACTAAGACGTCAACCAGTTCTGAACTGTATGCAATACAAATTCTATCTAAATATTGAAAATAATTTAAACATTCCTGTCAGGTTGTTAAAATGTCATTTTAGAATTTCTAGTCTGCAACATTTTGACGAAATCCTAAGCTGAGCAAGTAAGTAAAACTCTTTTCAAACGCTTTTTATTTTCAATATTCACTCATGACATCATTTATCAGCTCTCTTTTTAGAAAATTTTAACCAAATCTTCAAACTAAATAAGCTTTCGTATCAAATATGAATCTTAACAGAACAAAAAAGTAACATTTCCCAGACGAATTGAAAAACTTCTAATTGAAAATCATTAGCTCACAGAATTTTGAGAAAACAGATTCCGAAAGACAGAAGTGGTCCCACCTCTTCATTTTCGGAGGCATAAATTCATTAGAGGCGCAAAAGCCTCTTCATAAACAAACTCGCAGAAAACATTCTAATTAAAAGTTTTCGAAACCAGTCTTCCCCTCCAGAAAAGGGCGGGCATTTTGCTGCCGAGGAAGCTCTTCCAAGATTAAACTTAATTACTCTCACTTGTAAATATTTCGAAGAGGATTTGTGAGGCTTAGAGGAGAAAGAGAACTACATCAGTGAAAAAATAAAGGAAATAAAATAAAGAAAACCGTCCTAATTAAAGCACCGAATATTTACTTGATCTTCTTAGAAGCTATTTGGAACAGCAGAAGCTTTCTAGAAGACTGAGCGATAGCCTTTCATTGCGCTGATAAGAATGAGGAGCCACTTAAAAGTTGTAACACCGTGATGAGATGCTGTTGAATAAATGTGACTTTAAATGTATTTGTTTTTAAACTTGTCTGATCGTTGGATGAATGAAGTATTATTTGTTATTGTTTTCCAATTAAGGGAACTATTTACACAAAAGTAATTATCTCAAGAGATTTGTCCTTAAATAGTCGGTCCCGATAAGTAATTCACTGAACACGGTTTAAGGACACAATATAATAGTACCATATTAAGAGCAGAGGTTTATTTTTAGAAAATATTTTTGTATAAAATTATATATGAAAGACGAAGACAGCATGCTTAATTAAATCTGCTACAAAAGATGCTACATGGAAAGGAGAGTATAATAAATACATTGCTTAAAATATGTACATCTATGGCAGCAATAAAGAAGTGTAAAATGTGTGCCTTTAATATTTTTAATTAATGTTTTACTCATTAAAACAGATTTATATTAGATTTAGAGGAGAAAGAGAAATACATCAGAACAGCTGATTATAAAAATAAAGGAATAAAATAAAGAAAACCGTCATAATTATAGCTCCGAATAATATTAACTTGATCTTCTATCTTAGAAGCTATTTGGAATGGCAGCCTTCTAGAAGACAGAGCGATAGTTTTTCACTGCTCTGATAAGAATGAGGTGCCACTTAAAAGTTGTAACAAAGTGATGAGATGCTGTTAAATAAATGTGACTTTGAATGCACAGTGTGATCAAGAAATAACAGACGGTGTTCGGAGCCCTCTTACGTGCACTGGACGAAATACAACAAAATTTGGTCACCAAACACATTAAAGTATGAGGTTTTGATTTACCAAGAAAAAAAAATAGTACCAAAAAACGCCGAAAGGGGAAATCCTGGTGCTGCAAGTGCATAATATGTGAAAAAAAGAATACATAATTACCCATTGAAACAGTAAATAGCTACACACCCTATAACCAATGAAAAAAAATTATTATAACAACTTACACATTTGGCTCAAGGTGACCACCAACTTGATGGTCCAATAATTGCATGTGGTACAGGAGGCTTTCGAGGCTCGCAGCATATCGGCATTTATTCGTCTGACATGTAACATTATTTGATCTTTTAAAGTAGGAATATCAGGAACATGTCCTTGAAACACAACGCTTTTCAAGTGAACCAGAACCGCTTCACGACCAGAAATTGCCAAGATTCAGATCAGTGTCATCAGTTAATGGGTGATATCTTATAGGAATAAAATTTCAGGATTTTACGCAATATCTTCTGCATCGTGGAGAAAAGGGTATCTGCTTGTCATGATATTGAACGTGCACTGCTGGTACACTGCTTATTAGCTATCACCTAAACCATAACGGCGGTTGTAACTACTTCAACTTGTTCCTGCTTGATAACTTTACCTCCTCGGCCTGGTTGCACACCAAGAATTCCTGTTGTTTCAAATTTTTCAGCCATTCTTCGTAGATGAGTTTGTTAATTATACAGATAATTTACACCAATTAAATCTTATTGATAAACATATAATAAGACATAATAGTTCGATAATTGTACAAATAATTAAGATCAACTATTTTTGCTGATTCTTTAGTGGACTTAGTGTTACTTGAATGTTTAACAAATTATAGACGGAATGTTTAAAACATTATTACGTTTCTAAGTTTGTGATAGTATAAAAGCACTTAATCTCTAATTTTTTTTTAATATTATAACTTTCAACTACTAAAATTTTAGCTACTATTTTCAAATTGTTCCATTGTTTCTCTTGACTAAAAAAGCATTATCTTGACTAAAAATGCTTTAGTTGAAATTCGATGAATAGCTTAGGAAAAAAGTTGCATTTGATCCATTCAAGCAGTTCAAGTTACTTATTTGATTATAAAAAAATTTACAATTAAATATTAGCATCTCAGCATATAATACGAAATCAACTAATGCATTATTCTTTTATAAAACTACATGCCTAATTTAGTAAGAGGAAATATAAATTTGCATCTCACAATGATTATATATTATCTTAAATGATAAAATGCAAATTTTCAACCTTAATTCAATTCTTCAGATTTTGCTTAGGATATTCCCGAACTAAATGGAAATTTCAGATGCTAATGACAAATTTATTTCAAAAGTGAATTTAGATGCGTTGATAATATTATATAAATTTTATATAAAGATTATGTTCTTATTTTAATAAGAGAAATTTCATCATTCCAGCAAAACTAATATTTACTTGAAATCAAATAGCTGGTGTTCGATCTGATAACTTCTTAGGGCGATTTGAAATGCAAACTATAAAAGCTGAATCAATGAATACACAATTGTTGGATTGAGGCCCTCAGAAATGCATTCATAATTAATACAAAACTGTGCTATGAAGAAACAAAATAAATCTGCTTAAGTGATTGCCAAATAGTATCTAATTCAAATAATCTAAAAATAATTATTCAGATGATATTGTAATCTCTAATGCACATAATTTTAAAATAGTTACTTTAAAATAAAATTAAGTTTGGTTTTGTAAATCAAATTAAGAATAACAATCTTATATTTTGTTTATTTTTTAATTTCGTTCAACTCTTCATGTGAAATAGTAGTGCAAATGGAACTTCAGAATCCATAATGGATTATATGTATTCATATATATAATTTTGAAACCAAAGTTGCTCTAATAATGAATGGATATTTGAACAAGATCATTCTTCAAAAATTTGCACTGAGGAAATATAAACTTCTGGAATGACACTAAATTTATCTTTCAAACGATTAATTCTCTTATTTTGAATTTGTGAGCCGAAAAACAGGTTTCATTAGTCAGAGTTAATTCATGAATAACAAATTTCTCTAACTTCGAAAGTATAAGATAATAATATCGTTAAATATTCTTTTTTCTGTATTTCATATGATCAAGTTATTTTATAAATAATGCAATAATTTCAAATGCATTTTTCTCATTTGTATAACGTTTATATAATTTATTTGCACCGAAATTACATGCAAAAAAAAATGCTGTACGATTTTTAAACTTTTGTTTCAATTTTTTTCTCCATAATATATCTGCCTCAAATAATTAAAATATCTATATATATTTATATATTGGTCCGAAAATATCTAAAATGACCAGATATTTTTTAAGCCGCATTTGTCGGTATGGTTCCGATATCTATGACGTATAAATATTCAGAAAAATTCCAAATGCTTAATCCCAGAAGATCATGAATATTCTATAAAATGATTTTATAAAAGTAAAATACATTTATTAATATTTGCACTTTTAAAATCTTTATATAAAATGTTAATACCTTGAGAGCTAAAGCATTTTTTTTATTTTTAAAGTAATAATTTAGAATTGGTTTTGTTACCAATGAGCCTTTTTTTTAATAAACTGCCTATTAGATTTATGAATGCATTTAAAAATCGAAAAAAAAATGGGACTTCATAAAACTTTTTAAAAATTTTCTATTATCTGCAATTTTTTCGTAAACACATTTAAGTTATAATATTTAATTCAAATTTTCCTGAAAATTATTGGAAATCATTATAGCATTCTTATCTTAAAGTTTTATTAAATCTTTTCGATCACAAAATTCATGTATTCACGGGAATATTTCCTTTATTCCCCCCACCCACATAAAATTCATGGCAGTCTAATCATTCAACACGTATGATTCATAAAAATGCTATTGTTGCAATTTATATTCAAAGGATTCTTTAACCTAATATACAATGGATAAAATATACAACAAAAAACATGTTTGATAAAGGAATCGAAGATGAGATGAAACACATTAAGAGACCAAAACGCTTGAATACTGACATTTTTTTAGCGAAACGAATAGTTCTTTTCTTCCTCGCGAACGATTGTGGAACAACTTAAACAATTTTAGACGATCAGGAACTTTTCAGAAATGAAAACACTCTAACTTGAAGTGTCGATGGTTCGCTCAGAATCTCATTCCTATTCTGAGAGTGCTGTTGCCACTTACCAATCGCAATTGTGAAAGGTGGCAGGCCAGAAATTAAAAGATACCTCAGTGCGGAAAGGAACGTGACTTGAAATCTCAAGAAACCCTTCTCCAGTTCTCGAATCTTTAAATAAAGAATGCCATGAAGTAAAGAATGGGTTGATGGAAGGATAATTCGAGAAGCTCGAGTTTTCATGGTTAGTGCTTTAGATGAAAATAGGAGAAATTGGGTTCGTAAGGTATTTAAACGAGTTTGGACGTGACGATGAAGCATGACTCTTTTATCATTTGAATCTAACAAAGTAAGAATTTTAAATGGTAAATGGAAATAAATTATTTTAATCAAAATGATAAGTGGATGCCTTAGGAATAGGAATCTATTTCTTAAAACTTTGCATTTCTGTTTATTAATTGTCAAAAGAAAACAATCGATATTTCAAATTTTTTCCCTCTATATTTAGTTAAATATACTTATGTTGCATCTATAGATATTTATCTATTTAATTCACAGGTAATAAAATTCCATATATACACGAATTGGAAGCTTGAATAATTTCATAAATTTCTGCTTTTAGTTTGTTGCTGAAGTTTATCAAATACTTAAACAACTGACATTTTTCAGTTCTATCCTCTCAAAGAATTACCAACCTTTCAAAGAATTTCAAAAAATTACCAATGCAGTAATTTAACTTTGATATTTAAGATTTTAATAATAACTTAAGATTTAATTTCAGATTTCATACCTGTCGTTTTTGCAGCACATGAGAATCGATTGAATATTTGTTTTGTAGCATTAAATTTATTCTGAAGAAAAAAACTGGTTTCATTTACATTATATTATGTAATTATCATATCAGATAAGAATTTCAAAAAATGCTTACAATATATTTATAACTGTGAAATAACTTCAGAATATTTATTTGAGAATATGTTAACAATTTTAAGATTACTTTTTCAAATCTCGTTACTTTCATCATCTAACACACACGCACACAAACATACATACATATATATATATATATGCACGCGTGTGTATGTGTGTGTGTGTATATAATGTAAACATGTATATAATTTCGGTGTCACTTTACAAATCATTTTTAGAATTAAAATGGCTTTTCAGAAGAAAAGAAACAGAGAAAGGCGTGCTCCCGGAATTTTAGCATATATTGCCATATAAAGGTATTATTTCACCGTGAATAAAAATGTGAATCTTCGGCAAGAACGACAGACTCAGTCTTATCTAACCAACGTAATCATACATAACCACCAATTTTATACAAAGACATATTGTATAATTGGCTCGAAATTTGATATAAATATACACTATAGAAGCTGAAACTATGTATGTTATTTCATTTATCTAATTATCTATTATCTGTATGTAATTTTATTCATCATTTATTTTCTAACAGCCAGCGAGTTATACATTCTACAAATACATTTTATTCAAAATTTTTTCTATACATTTATGTAAAGACTGCATAATGAATTTTAACCATTTAGCTCAAAGCGTTTTGTGCTACTGTGTTCTGTCAGACATGGTGAAAAGCAAATATATATCATTACAAAAGTGTATACTTTAGATTCAGGGAGGTTTGAAGCATGGAGATTTATTAAAGTCTGCGTTCCAATTTTTGACAATTTCAGTGCTTTCTTTTTGTAAACTCCTGTATTAGAAAGTAAAAAGAAGAAACATTAAACCAGCAGGAGTGATCTCTTCGAAATTTTCTTGCATATTTCCTGATAAATATGCTGTGTGTATAAAAGTTGTGTAGTATAAAAGTATAAGTATAAAAGTTGTGAATTTTGAGCAAACTCTTGGACACTATGAGTGATCAGATTTTTAATTAATTTTTCTGACATTTTTTTTATTTTAACGTTTCCTAATTTTTAGTGTAATGAAAAATCCGATTATGTCTTTTAAGCACATTTTTAGCTGCATGATTGAATCAAACTTTGATGTCCTGAACAGCAATGGTAATAATATGATCACATACAAAACTTCATTTATCTAAGTTGTTAATTTTTTGAATGATTGTTTTTGCTTACATTACAGATCTTCATTCAATTCATAATTTATTTTAACTTTTGAAGCAAATTTACATTTCTGATGCCAAAATTTGTCACCATTTAATTACTAAAATGCTGATAATTATGGTTGGATAATCTATCTCTAAATTCATTAATAACTGTGAGAATTATGAAATTGTTTCTCTCGCTTATTTCTTATTTACTACAATAGACTCTTCAAATGGCTAGACAGGATCCTTTTTTATTTCCTTAATTTAATTGCAATATATTGGAATGGAACTCATCATTCTGCCGATGGTTTGTTTTGTCGATTGTACACACTACAGCAATTGGAGATGCTTGGCCAATGATGCCATTATGCAAAATCAGACACTCACAAATGCTGGAGTTTTAGTTTAATTGAGTATTATATCCCTTAGGTTATTGCAGTCTAACAAGGGGAGGTCATGGGGTTGAAATCTGAGATCGGGATGAGATTTAATATAATGATAGTATACATTCAGAATGTTCATTCAGGAAAATATTAAAACGCAATGGCCAGTCAATTTCAAGATAAATGTCCTCAAACTCTTGGAAAAGCTTATATACTGATAACTTGACTCCCGTCACGATGATCCCAGTGACATTGTTGTCTAGGTAACCGTCTCGTATACGGAAGGGCAGGGTTCGAACCTGGTTAGGATTTTTTTTCTTTTTTACTGGCTTTTATTCAATTAAAAAATCTACAAATACTCTTAATTAATATATTTTTAATTTTTTTCAACAAAAATAAATATTTTTTATCAAATTACATAATAATAAAATTAAAATCTTAAAAGAAGAAACATAATAAATACTGATGCATTTTTAAACAAAATAAAATTATTTAAATTTAATTAACTATTTACAGATAGTTTTAATTAATATGCTACTTATTTTTATGCAAGGACAAATGTTTATTCTTTTAATACTTAAATTATGATTTAATGTTTAAAGGAAAAATAATTAAAACGTAACATTAATTTCTAAAGATAATTTAATTTGCTTGCATCATTTTAAACAATTAATTTTAAAACTCTTGTATTTTAATATTAATAAATTATCAATTTTAACTTAACGAAGCTGTATTTATATGAAAAATTGAGGGAGCAGCTGATATTTGTTAAATGTGTTAGCAAACATCTCCAACTGCAGTAATGAAAAGAAATAGTAGAGAGCAGGCGTTAATTTATTGAATGCATAGGTCGATGGTTGAAAGTGTATTAAGCGTATACAAAATTTTTATTTTATCGAGCATGATCAAGAAATAAATTCTTGCGAAGATAGTGTAAATATTCAATCAATTGTACACCATCAATTGTCATCATCAATTTTTAAAAAGATAAGGTATGCATAGTACGCTGTCCAACTTCCTGATGAAAGAGAGATATTTTTAAATGCAAATGATGTTTGTCTTACCACAGATCTCTTAAAGAAATCTTGCTCTTGTGGACTATCATCATTTATCAGTTGTGCAAGATGTCGAAATATATTTTGTTTCCAATGTTTTACTATAGTTACCATTCTGGTTCTTGTACATAATCGAATGTAAATGCTTATACACTGCTTGACAATTGCTAAGAAACAAGTGATTTATGCACACTTGCGTCTCAGACAGCTGCCCAATAAAAGTAAATTCAAGTTGAGAGGGCGTGGTAGACCAGGACTCGTTACCTGTATAAAATACATTACATACAAGCTCATGATTCATACGAATATTCATGCTGTTTGATTTTTGATCCAAAGTAGTTCAGGATGTTATAATGTTTTTCCCTGAAATTCTATTTGGTTCTTGCAATAATTCAGAGTAAAATGTCAGCAAGACATCATTTGAGTGCCTATGATCGTGGACGAGCAGTTGATGGGAATGGGTTGACTGGAAGCAGGTCAAAGTGTCACCACTGTAGCTGCTGCAATGGGTGTATCAAAGAGTGCCATTTCGCGATTAAAGAAGGCCTCTGAAGGTGTAAATGCTTTGCAAAAGCATGCCGGGAGTCGTGGTAGAAACGATACATCTTTAGAGGATCCCTATGTAGCCATAGTGTCAAAAAAGGAACAGAAATTTAACTCCTTACCAGATATCTGCAAACCTTACAACCACTACAGGTACGCATGTTTCTGTAAGAACCATTTCACGACGATTAAATCAAGTTGGTTTGTATGCACGGAAGCCTGTTCGTTGCATCCCACTTCAACCATCCCACTTCGCCATCGTCGTGAGAGATTACGCTGGTGTAAGGAACATGTTGGTTTGGATATCCAAAATTGGTCTAGAGTGATGTTCTCAGACGAATCTCGTTTCAGTGTGACAAGTGATTCTGACCACCAATTACAGTGGAGAGAGCGAGGAACACATTATGCATTTGTTAGTGAGCGTGATCGGTACAGTCCAGGCGTGATGATGTGGGCAGGCATCATGCACAATGGCAGAACACCATTTCACATCTTTGAGCGAGGAAGCGTTGCATCGCCTCGGTATTGTAGAGGGGTTATTCTGGTTCATGTTCGTCTTTTTAGGGGAGCTGTAGGTCCACACTTTTTGTTTATGGACGTTAATGCGCCGCCACACAGAAGCGTTGTGGTATCGGACACACTGCAAAGTGAAAATATTGTCCGTTTGCAATGGCCTGCTTACTCTCCCGACCTAAATCCTATTGAAAATGCCTGAGATGCTCTTGGCAGACGTGAATCACAAAGAACCATCCCTCCCTGAACAGTGCAAAAACTCAAAATCGCCTTGGGACAATATCCCCCAAGAACTTCTCGATAGTTTAGTGGAGAACATGGAGAACCGATGCAAAATGTGCATTAGTGTCCGTGGTCATCACGCATCTTACTAAAATACTCACCTCTGAATCATTCTGACGTGAAGATCAATTTTTGTGTGGCTGTTTGGAAAATATCCAAGAAGCATCTTTTTATATTTTTAAGTTTTTAATTCTTCGATATGTCGATATAAGCACCATTTTGCACTATAATAAATTTCACATTCTCTCTACTAAATATATACTTAGATTCATTTCTTTAGTCATTGTCTATACTTAATTATTCCGAAATATGTAACCGTTCCTTAGCAATTGTCAAGCATTGTAGGATAATTTTTTAGAAATATTGAACATTTTTTTTTTTACGATGCGAGTATTTATAATTAATAATTATCACCATTTATGTTATATTTATTACTATTTTTTTAAAATTAAATTACATTTTAAGTATTAAAATAATAAACATTTATCCTTGCATAAAAATAAGTAGCATATTAATTAAAACTATCTGCAAATAGTTAATTAAATTTAAGTAATTTAATTTTTAAAAAATACATCTGTATTTATAATTTTTTCTTTTAAAATTTTAATTTTATTATTATGTATTTTGATAGAAAATATTTATTTTGGTTGAAAAAAATTAAAAATATATTAATTAAGAGTATTTGTAAATTTTTAATTGAATAAAAGTTATTGAAAAAAATAAAAGCAATTCCTAGCCAGTTTCGAACCCTGACCTTTCGCATACGAGACGGTTATCTAGACAACCATGGCATCAGGATCATCGCGACGGGTGTCAAGTTATCAGTATATAAGCTTTACCAAAAGTCTGAGGACCAATTTCTCGAAATTGGTCCATTACGTTTTAATATTTTCATGAATGAACATTCTAAATGTATACTATCATTATACTAAATCTCATCTCGATCTCAGATTTAAGGAAAGATATATTAATTAATTTTTTTATCGAATTAGTTTAGTTTATGAGAAAAATTTTAATATTTTATATTGCTTGATTCTAATGTTCTCTGTTTCAAAATTTGATACCACACCTCAAATGTTTGAGTTAAAAATTCGAGAAAAATTATTAAATTACTATCCAATTGACAACTCTTGCACAGAAATCCAAAGAGAATTTCAACACTTCTTTTTTCCGAAAGATCTTACAGTATTTATACTGACAAAATTTAAATAATTTTAAACAATTCGCCTCCTAGAATAAAAACCAAAAATTACATTTTTTATAGTTTTTTAAACAGTATAACAGATTTTATACTCAAGCATTCAGCAGGAAATAATGCGTAAATCCTTTCTAACAAACTGTCGAAAAGCCATTCAGAACTCAACATTTTTTTCAAAACATGCTTTGAGAGGAAATAACTGAACTATGTATTTTCAAATCACGAATCTCAGAGAAAAAGAATTTTATTCGAAATTAATTTAAAGACTTTATTTTAGTCCTATTAATCAATATCGCTGTCTTTCTTTTCTAATTTTTTAACAAACATTATAACACACAACCCATTTACCATTTTCCATTTACGTGATAATTGATACTTTACGTCAAAGATGTACATGGAGCCTTATTCTAAATTTGGAGAGAAATTGTGTTCTTGAATTATGCAATGTATTTTACTCAACTTTATCTATTCATGATGTGAGATCAATTAAGAATTATTCCAATTCTACGAATCATGCGAAGTAGTCTATATGACAATAGTTGCGACCATACGGAGGGGAATCTAAAATTGAAATACTTTTTAAACGAAAGGGGAGCAGGGTATCATAATGAGGTATCTCGTCAACGAAGAGGAAATAACTCTCACAATTTTGGTATATTCACCAGATAAACTACGGCCAATCAATGAACCGGAGGTGTTACATCTCCACATTTAGGAAGTCTACTGATACTGGAGCGGAGTATCTACTCATACCGACTGATCTACTGATACTGGAGCGGAATATCTACTGATACCTACTAATATACTGATATTGAAGTGGATTATCTATGAACCTCTATTGATCTACTGATACTGGAGTGGAGTTTCAGCACGTAAAATAATTATAAGCCTTATATATGGCAACTGTTACAAAATGTTC
>JAPMOR010007096.1:27008-41245 GCA_026543865.1 Argiope aurantia
GTAAAATGATAAATGCTTTCGCATTAATGTTACAAATACATATTCATATAACGTTTACAGTGAAGTCTGTCATTTGACCAAAATGCAAGCGTTTTGAAAACCTATTTTTATTGATTTTTTTTTCTGCAAAATGTTGTGCAAGACGTAAACAAATAATAAAATGTCAAATGCCTTCCATTTAATCGTTGAGTTAAATACTTAGCATTTGATCGGGACATCATACGAATTCATTTCATTTTCATGCAAAAACATATAGAAACAAAATATAATTTTTATCTGTGAATAAATGGTAATATATAAATTAGCTATCATTTAATTATTGAGTCAAGCATTTAACATTTCACTTTTGACATCATATGAATTCACTTCATTTTTCTACTTAGGTGTGTAGAAGCAAATTTTAATTTTTACTTGCAAAATGTTGTGTAAGACGTAAACAAATGATAAAATGATAAATAATAATTTTACTGTTGAGTTAAATACTTGACATTTAACCGCGACATCATATGAATTCGCTTCTTTTTTATGCAAAAACTAATAGTACCAAAATATATTATACTTTCTATCGGAAAAATATTGTACAGGGCATAAGAAAGGGGTAAAATGTTAAATACTTGCACATTAAATCTACAAACATATATTCAGATGAAATCCACAGTTAAGTTTGTCGTGTGATCATAACGTCACACAAATTCGTTTCGTATGCACATGGATGTAGAAGTTCTTCAAGAAATATTTTACTTCCATGCAAGATTTACTTTTTGACTTGCAAAAATAGAAATCTAGACGAAGTATTACAGTGTATACTTTGCATACACATTATGAAAAATCCGTTTCTTTAGGTTTGCTGCAAAAAGAAAGGGGTAAAAAAAGAATCCGACTGATAGCATCCCCACAAGAGAAACGAAAGAAGAATATGTCTGCTATTTTGACAATGATAGTTATTACGGCGAACACAACACATATTCCCCATAGATCATGTGGTGATATCAGAGACATAACGATAGGCTATTTTCTCCACATCTGCACTAGTTCAGTTTCCCGAAAATCACCCGGCGCAAATCACGACAAAAAGGCCAGGAAAGCAGTCAGCTCTTCTTGGGAAATATTTTATGAAAACACAGCACGAACTACACTTTTGAAAATCTAAACAATAAAACAAACGTAAAAGAAAGAATAAAAATGCATGCAACCCCAGAGGAAAGTAAAATATTATTTCAAATTCTTTCTTTTCTTGGCTGAGCGGAAAGAAAGCAAGAAGTAGGGAAAAATGGATTTCCTAAAAGTGAAAAGTTCGGCATTATGTGTTTGGCGCTGAAGAATTTCTAAAGTTCCGAATCACAAGTGGAAATTTTATGTCATTGGCTCTGAGCGGAATTCGCTCGCCCCATGAATGAATTTGTTGGGGGCAGAAACTAATAAATGCTTGCTGCTTCAGTTCGAACTCCCTGATCACGTCTACGAATTTCGTCCCAATTTCAGTTCTCGTCGCCAACTGTTCCTTTTTTGGTGATGGTATTTATAAACGCCGAGATTTAAAATTTTATGACAAATGAGATACAAGAATTTAAACTGCGATATAAAGTATTTATATCGTTCATTTTTCCCTTCGGAAGAATAAGAATGTTAAATTGTTTTGTTTATTTAGAAGTGTTAATGTAATATTGTCACTAGCATTTTAAATTAGAAACCCGAATTTTGGATAACTGTTCAGGTACTTAGAAAAACTTTTGAATTTCTTGAAATATTGTATTCTATAAATAAAATTTGTATTCTATAGACAAGAATTTTTGAAGTTTCTGTAACCTTGTAATTTTTCAATAAGAATATGGTAACATATAAACAAGGAACTTGTAATTTATAAACAAGGAGATTGTAATTTATAAACAAGAAACTTGTAATCTATAAACAAAACACATGTAATTTATAAATAAGAAAATTCTTAATCTATAAACAAGAAACTTATAATCAATAAACAAGAAACATGTGATTTATAAACAGGGAACTTGTAATTTATAAACAAATGTGAAGCTCTTGTAATCTATAATCTCATATTCTATGACAATAATTTTTGAAATTCTTTCATTCTATAAATAAAAACACTTGCAGATTTTGTAATCTTTCAATCTATAAACAATAAATTTGTAATTTATATAAAAAATGAATTCTCCATGTTCTTGTAATCGCAAGTCTAAATATTATATATTCGGTTCTACATTGAATTGGCCTGCCTCATGAACGAATTTATCAAGGATAGAGACTAAAAAAATGACTGCAATTTTCTATTAAAATTCTCTAATCCGATTTTGGAGCTTTATGCCAACTTCGAGTCACTCAACCAATGTTCTATTCTCTTTCATGTAATAATATATTTAAGTCTCTAAGAGTCTCTTTTATTCCTTTTAGCATGGTTTTGAATAAGAGATAGAAGTGAGAATAAAATTTATTTTGAAATATTTTGACATTACCATTTAGTAACTCAAATTAATACATGATTTTATATGAATGTGTAGTATTTATTCTGTAATTTTTATGCAGCTTGCTCACCCAAAACATCATCAGTCTTTTAACTGTACACGTCAATTAAATAATTTACTTTCGGTTTCCAACATATGACTGCTGATATGCTCTCAAACATTCAACAGAACTTTATTTGTCATTTCCCGCCAATTTCATGCTTTAAAATATACGGAAAATGTCTGTTATCTCGGTCGAATAGAAAACACCGAAATATGTTCAGATAGAAAAAGTTCATATATATTCTCACAATCGGGATTTTGGTGAAGGACCTATATAATGACTTCCCCTCTCCTTTAATCCTTCATATTTAAATTCTATGTTATTTTTGAATGGCAAAGGGATAGTATTTCTATGTCTATTCTTACTGGAAACAAAGACATCCATATATGATAAGTTGATGCAATATGATAGAAAAATAAATCCATCTGAAGTGTTATCAAAGTCAGATTGCTTCCACTATCAATTTAAAAAAACTGCAGGAAATATTTTTCTTACTATGTTATTTTTTTATTTGCTCGTATAGCAATTGTAGAGGAAATACTGTACCGGCGTCCTGGCATAGGGGTAGAGCGTCTTACCCGTGCTCTGGGCGTCCCGGGTTCGAGTCCCGGTTCGGGCATGGTTGTCCTTCATTTGTTCTATCTGTGAGATGCGTGAATGTGCCCCCCTGTAAAAAGGGGCTGTGCAAGCGAATGTGATGCGTGAGTAGCAAAATCGTACTATTGGCCCTAGTTGGCGCTACTAAAATAAGAGACGTTCCCTTTCGGCTTAAAATCGTTGATTTCAAATCAGCGAGCTTGCCTATGGCAAGTGCCATTGGAAACAACAACAACAACAACAACAGAGGAAATACTGTAATAGCCAAAAATTTGAACTTGAGAGCTTAATGAATCTTCATATTTCGGACTACCTTGAGTTTAAAAAGTGCATTTTGGCATTATGTCTGTCTGTCTAGATGTGAACATATTAATTCCAAAACGTTTTGAGCTAATGGGGAAAAATTGATATAAGGACCAATGACCAAATTTGTAGATTTCTATCAGATTTTAAGCGAAACATATTCCCAGAAATTCTATCAGTCTAGCTGTGCAATTGAAATTAATAACTACTAAACGCAAAAAGTTAGGCAAATAGAATTTGGTTCACAAATTAAGCATTTAATAAATAGTTAAATATCAAATTTTGAACCAAATTCCTCAAATGGTTAACAGTCCATTGGTTTGTAATAAATAATTTTAATAATTTTTATTTATGTCTTTATAATCTTGTTACATAAAATGCAATAAATCATAAAAGCAATGTCTCAAATCAATATTATCTTCTGATTACAAGTATAATTTTATGTCAAATTTTGGGAAAATTAAAGACGTCTAAAATACATAGACTAATCTCTCAATATATTCTAAAAAACCTTTAGACTTACATTAAAGATATATGCTACTTCACTATCTTTCACCCACGTCATGCAAGCTATTCAAGTCCTTACCCAAAATCCGGATTTTTTTGCGAAAGAAGGGATTTAATACCTTTATTTTAGAGCATACGAAAAAAGTTTGAGGGAAAATATTCTTTCAGATTTTTAAATTACATTATGTTAATTTTTTCTGCTCTTTTTCCTGCAGTAATACCTCTGTACCATACATATAAAAAAGAAAATTTGATGTTTAATGTTTTTCTGATTCAATCATTTCTAAACAGAAAGAAATAAGAAAAGAGAACCTTATTTAAACGTAAAATGTGAATAATTCCTTCAAATTCACGTATTTAGCTGTCAGCTTTTTTGAATATATATTTGAAACATTTCAAATATACAATAGTAATAATCATTGTAATAATCATAGTAATAATAGTAATAATCATAGCATATAATCATTTCTAATTATTCATCGAATGGGTAATTTTAATTAAATTATATATGAATTCATTTGATTATAGTTGAATACTTCTTTGTGACTTCTGCCAGAATTTAAAACTATTTTCTAAGCTATTAGCATGATTCCGTCAAAATTGATAATTAAAATGATAATACTGAAAATCTTTTAATAATTTGTTAACATATTTCTCAAATTTGAAGCATATTTATATGTATCATTTTAATATTGTATTGTGCGTGTAATATTTTTCGGATATAGTGGTATTTAGAAAAATTGAATCAATGAAGTATACTTATTCTATAATGATACACCAAGATAATTTCTAGAGCATTTAAGAAAATTATAAACATTTATATTTTTTTAAAGAAAAGTCTATTTCCGAAAAGGTTTTCTGTCTACAGTTTGATTTGTTAATCAGCAAATTTTTATAATTATTTCCACTATGGTTTTCTACTTATAATATATTATCATTATCATTCTTTACTGAGTTCGTATATTCAGATAATAGTATGAAATATGATTAGCTAAATAGATTGTGACAATAATTTTTCAGCCATCAATTTCGTCATTCGAAACGTATGTTATTTTATAACGGAAAGAAGTACATTTATAAATTATTGATAAATGATTTTAGAGTTATCAAAAAGATCATAAGGTGCTTATGAGACATTAGCAATAGTTTATTGTTCTTTTATAAAAATAAAAATGTAAAATATGATGAAAATTTTCTTGTGCTCTCCCCATGTTAAATTCAAAATCATGTAAACAACTTTATATAAGCAATTGTTTCGAGTGAAATAAAAAAATCAAGTAACTAACGTCAAATGGAGAAAAAAAAATATTTATGTGTGAAAGAAATTCTTCGGTATGTTAGATAAAATATCCGTTTATAATGACCACAATTATTTTTACATCAACTAATAGTTTCAACCTTTGTTTTCTGTTGATAATGACAAAATTTATCACAAAATAAAAAGCAATTAGTATTGAAAAATTTGAAGAATAGTACTCAAGTACACAATAATATTCTAATAATCTTTACATTTCATTATTACAAATTTATTTAGATATATTGCATGAACAAAGACTTTAATTTAATTCGAATTCTTAGTTATTATTCAAGTCCTTATTATCGTTTATTTTATATGAATACATAATATTTCTGATATAAAATTAACAATAAAGTTAACAACGATTGATGTCGAAATCTTTTTAAAGCCGTACTTATGCATACAATAGCATTCTAATACGAATCAAGATCGCATTATTTCTTATTTTAGTGTTTATATCACTTGTACAAACACATTATTTCATTTCGTATACTTAATTATTGTTGTTTAAACACCTAGCAATCGGCAACTTAATAACATTATTTGATATTCTTGTTGATAAAATTAACAGCAAATTGAGCAACGATTGATATCCAAATCCTTTTAAAACGATACTCTTATACGGAATAGCATTCCATTATGTATTTAAATTCAATTATTTCAGATTTAATCAGCATATATTATTTGATCAAAGATTTTATTTCATTTTGGAACTTTAAATATTGTTGATTTTATTTCATTTTAGAACTTCAAATATTGTTGATTTTATTTCATTTTGGAATCTCATTTATTGTTGTCGAAATATATAATTATCGTTGATTTAATTTGGATATATGATATTCCTGTTCATAAAATGAATGGCAAATTGAGCAACGAGTAATATCGAAATCTTTTTAGAACGATATTCGTGCATGCTATTGTATTCTAATATGAATCTAAATTGCATTATTTCATATTAAATTGCATATATTACTCGTACAAATCTTTATTTCATTTAGGAACTTTAATTATGGTTATTGAAACCCCTAATTATCATTGATTTAATATGAATATGTGATATTCTTCTTACTAAAATTAACTGCAAATTGAGCAACGATTGATATCCAAATTGTTTTGGAACCATACATTTACATAGTATAGTTTTCTATTATTATTTAAATTGCATATATAATACTTAATAATTTTTTGATGTAATTTTGTAACTTTAATTATTATTTTTCAAACCCTTAACTACCGTTTACTTTATCTGAATATCTGATATTACTGTTGATAAAATTAACTGCAAATTGAGCAACGAATTGTTTTAAAACAGTACTCTTGCATGCAATAGTCTTCTATTATGTATCTAAATTGCATTATTTCATATTTAATTGATTATATTACTTATACAAAGATTTTATTTCGTTTCGGAACCTTAATTATTATTATTCACACTTCTAAATATTATTGACTTAATATGAATATATGATATTCTTGTTGATAAAATTAACGGCAAATTGAGCAACGATTGATATTAAAATCGTTTTAGAACGGTAGTCTTGTATGGAATAATACTCTATTATGAATTTAAATAACCTCATTTCATATTTAATTACTTATATATCACTTTACTAAAGATTTTATTTCATTTTGGAATATGAATTATTGCTGTTCAAATAAGAAATATGAATATATGATGTTCCTGTTTATAACAATTTACAGCTAATTTAGCAACGATTAATATCGAAATGTCTCTGGAATAGTAATCTTGCATGCAATAGTATATATACTATTATGAATCAATTGCATTATTTCATATTTGATTGTATACTTTTGTGAACAAAGACTTTATTTCATTTCGAACCTCTGATTGTTGTTAAACACTTTTAATGAGCGAATAGTTTTTAAGGCTTGTTTTAACAATCTCAAGCGTTTGTGAACCAAAAGAGAATTTTAGTACCATTTGTTAATTTGCATCATTTCCTAAAATAACATTTTAAGCCCTCCTAAGGGATCTCGCCTAATAAACACGGTGGTTTAATGTCCAGTCGTAAAAATACTGCATCATAAAAGTTGATTGAAAATTCAGGCTGGTCGTAAAGTTGACAACTTTTTCCCAAGAAGGAAATTTGAAGTACAGGCTACACAGAATTTCGTGTTTGCATTAAGTTTAACGTTTTTCTAATAGTTTCAGGCTAAGACAGTGCCAGTTGAGAATTTTAGATAGTAGGTAAAAGAAGAGGGAACATTTCAAACACTTAATTTTTATCATCTGAAACAGTGGGAATAGTTTCACGTATGTGCTGGGATGAGCATTATATTAGATAAAAAGATTTAAAAATTATTCAATTTTAGCTCGAGCACAATTTGTTGATCGATTTTAGTCAGTGAAAATTTTACTTCGAGACATCGGAAGTATCGTTCTTTAATATCGTTTTTTTATCGTTCTTTTTGTTTATTTACAGCCAGTCACCCTGTTACCGCAGAACTAAGCCGTATAAACAGTACAAATAAAAGTTCTGGAAAGGGTATTATAGATTAAAATACAAAATATATTAATTTCATTTCAAGTGTGATGTCTTTACATCTAAAAAAGGGAAAATTTAATTTTTAAATATAAGACATACACCCTTGATATTATTGTCCAGTATTATTCATTACTAGCGTGTTTCTGTTACATTTGGAAGAAATTCATATATTTTAACATAATCAGAATACCTAAATTCTATATGATGTCGATATTTAAATCCCTTAAAGGACCATATATATTCACTAATATTATATGAAAATAGCTACTGTATAAACAACTTCTCTTATCTATAAACATGTAAGAAAAATTTTAATATATATACTTCTATTTCCTAGAGATTTTATATTGAACCCAAAGATGTTATAATATAATTAATTACTACACTAAAGAATTGGAATAAAAGCCATTTAATGAAAGTTTTTTGCGTAAATGTGTTTCTCTCTATGTATATTTGGCTTCGAGTTCTCCACTTCTAGAATCTAGCAACATATATTAGACCAAAAGGAGACAATAGAGTTTCTAGGTTCTCAATACTGTTTACAATATTTCAATTTACGCCTAGAAAAGGAAGCATAAAAGACTTTTTTGGCCCAAATACTTAGTAGATTTTTTTTAAAAGATTTTAATTTTTATTAAAATTGGGATCTTTATATAATGTCAAATATCAAAATTAATATAGTATGTCAAAAGTCTTCAATGACAGTTGAAAAATCTGTAGATAGTGCATATTAACCAGCTGAAGTGATCTCACCAAAATTTTCTCACATGCTCTCTAATAAAAGTGTTATTTCAGAAAACGCCTACCTTGGAAGGCGCGTACAATAGCTAAGGAATATTAACCTTTGGCCTGAGTTTAGGATTTTTACTTAATCGTTCATGTGAACCTTTGCAAGTTATTTTGCGATTAACCCATAGCTTTTAGTTAATTTTATCCGAAAATCGAATTTGTGTTTTAGACATTTTTTTACCAAGCGATTGAAACCAAAATTTAACACAAAACTGTAATTGTAGTCAAAAAATTACAATACGACGACAAAAATACAATTACAATTACAATGCGACGACAAAATTACAAATACAATTACAATACGACGACAAAATTACAATTACAATTACAATACGACGACAAAATTACAATTACAATTACAATACGACGATAAAAATTACAATATTACTACAATAAAAATTTTATTGTCGTAATTAAGAATTTTCATATCAGCCGTTACTAAAACAGAACTCCAACATTTGCAAAACTTAGAGCTCTGATTAATTATTCAAGGAAGATATTGTTTTTATAACATACATAAAATGTTATAAAAGCATCAGAATTAAAATCGACAAGATATTCTGATGAAATAAAAGATGGAATGATGGAATCCATTGTAGTTGAAAATTATTAAAAATTAATTAATTATTATTTTTCAAATCTCCAATAGTTCTTGTATTATCAGGCGATAGCTTTTGGAATATTAACATTAACTGTTCAGACTCTCATTTTTTGAATGTCATTATAGTATTTTCATGTTTTCGAGAGCGAAGAATAAAAATAATTCCGTAATGCGATAAGAGAATCCATAGAAATCTTTCCTTCATATGGTACGCATAATGCTTGTACTAAAGCTATTTTCATGTCCAAACTCTGTTTTATTTATTCCGTCCATTTGTTTGACAAAAACTCAGACATCACCTGAGACTATACACAAAAAGCAAGAATCTTTCATCTTTCACTTCAAGATATTTCCATCTGAGAGTACGTTTTTAGTATTTTCTGGTGTTGACATGTAGTCACCTGGGAGAAAACAAAAGATTCACACCCAAGGCATGAAATCCCTCTTTCTACTCAGGAGCTGTGTTGAATTTTTATCCTTGTTTTTTGAAGGCAAAAAATATTAAATATCCGCACGGCTTTTCAATCCAAGTAATATCCTTTGTTCTAAGATCATCGACTTTCATATTTCATTCAGTTATCTTTGCTGAAATCCTCATATTATTTATATTCGAATGGCAACAGTCAAATATAAATAAATGTATCTCAGACTGCTTTGTTGAATATATTTACTGTTGCATTAAACTGGGCATTTAGCTTAGTTAATTACTGGAGCTGCAAAATATTATTAAATGTTTCGGAAAGGATTCACCATGCCCCTTTAAATTCCATTTATTCAAGGGAAAGAAGCTATTAAAGAAATCAAGAAAAAATCAAGAAATGAGCTTTGAAGAGATAATTTAATCGAGCACAAACAATAGGCTTAGCCGTCAACAATCGCTGACTTGTCTATGGAAAACGATGCTCATATCTTCGGAAACAACAATATTATAAAAGTGTTCTTTGTATCATTTTAAGATTTAAAAAAAATGACCTATAAAATGGTGAGAAATGCATTTGCATTTAATTTTTCTATTAATTTTAATAATATTATTTCATTCAATTTGATACATTTTTTTAAAAACTGATTTTCAAGAAATCAAACTGATTCATCAAAACATTAAATAGAGCTCTTTTGTCAATCATAATTTCTCTAATAGGATTTTCAATTACATTTTTATTTTATAATACATATACTTTAATTTTAATGTTTTTTAGTCAAATCAAATAATAATGTAAAGTTTTTTTTAATAAAAGTATATTTTTTATTAATCATTTGCAAACTAAAATATGAATAATAAGATGGCGTTTTTAATAAAATTATATTTTTTAAAATTATTTTTATCTGAAATATCTATCGTCCAGGTTAAGAAGCTGGTCGCCAAAGGCTGAGAGTAGACATAGTTTAGAAGGACGTTTATAATTTTGAGCGATCTGCACCATCTTTAGTATTAGATTGTTCTTCGTTTTGAGTGAAGGTGAAATCATTATAAGTGAGAACGACAAAGCCAATCGAGAAATATTAATTTGAAGAATGCTTGTCAGTATACATATATAATTTCATTTCAAGTTTTAATTCATCCTTTGTACAGTGGTTTATTTTTAATATTTAATAAGGAAATACTACAATTGATTAAAATTACATAGAAATTCTTCACCACAATGCTTAAAGGAGGACTATGGAAATCTTCCGTTTTCTCTCAATTACCTTGATAAAAATCTTCTTGAATAAACAAAGCATATATTTATTATAAATAAATTAAATCGATATACATGGCTACTATAAACAATTAGTTTATAGTTAAGAATACATTTAAGAATATTACACGTGCATATAGGAGAAAGTATATGGAAATAACCGCAAACTTAGCAGCTTGGCATTGTGCAATATTCAACAATAAAGTTACATTCCATTTATCTAGGGGTGTGAAACATCATCATGGGCGTTTTTAAAGTACTGAAAATCAAAGTGAAATTGTGATTATTTTGAGATATTCATTAAAGATGAATGATTTTTAGCGAAATTTCGCAGATAAAAGTGCCATTGAAACATTTGTATGAACCATTCTCCTGTGAGAAGGCTGTGACTGTTGCAAGTTACCTATACTTTTACAATTTCGGCTGTTTAAGCAACTGTTTGATAATTTCTTGGATTTTTATCTTCGAACAAGCAGGGCATCCCTAATTAGAGCATTCAAGTTCGCCTTAACTTGCATTCGACCAATATCTGCAATTCTAAAGCGAAAATCACAAATTTCAGTCAATATCAATTGGGGATTTGACACGGATCAACAGTTCCGAAGCTTAAACTACAAATTCCAGTCAATATCCATCAAGATTTGACACAGGTCTCAAATTATGAAATGAAAACCAAACATTTCAGTCAAAATTCATCCGCGATTTAACACAGATTTGTAATTCTGATACAAAAATCAAAACACATTTTTCAGTCAAAATTTATCAAGGGTTTACAACAAAGTTACAATTTTGATTCAGAGTCCATATCTTAAATTTGTCAAAAGTTTGACACAGTTCTGTAATTCTGACATAAAAACCACATCGCATTTTTTTCTAGAATTTTTGCTTTTGAGTTTATGCGTGATATTCTTAGACAAACGGAGAAACAAACATAATGAAACATTCAAATTGATATCAAACGTGGAAATAAGTGAAATTAGCCTGAAATTTTCCTTATAACGTCATTATTCGATATACTTTCAAAATGAGGGGGAAAACAAAAAAGAATTCCCTATTGGCATTCATATCAGTGGCTATTTAAATAATCAAGATGAATCACAAATCTCCGAGTCAAAGGGGATCATGTAAGGCAAAATCGCGAATATAAATCTCAATCCAGGAAATACCGCATGCGGGGTATTTCCTTAAGTTCCAAGCAGACCGATTTCAATTGTTGGGATACATTTCAACCAACACATGAGAAACCCACAAAGAGTCAGACGTTAGGTATTTCGCTGCATGAATAATTTTGTTTGCCTCCGACTATAAAACTCGCCGCATTCGGATCTCAGAATAAAAATGTTCGGAATACCAAGCAGTGCCTTGTTCCATTCTTTATTCTGTATCGAGTTTACTGCGGACGCTGTCATTGAAATTCAACTGAGCTGACTCCTATTTAGAAGTCTGGCCGGCTTTATAGCGCAGATTCTTGTTACCAGAGTGCAATAAGAAACTATAATGTATTATCCACTTATCACATAAGAAGAATTTGAATAGTTTGCTTCAGTTATAATTTATTTTAGGAAGTGATGTTAGTGTAGAGGGAAAAATAGAAATACAGTGAGAACTGGATTGCATATATTTATGAATAAATTCAAAAGATTGTTTCATTTTAGTAACGATTTCAATTTTTGAGATTTCATAATTAATAATTTTATTTTATTCTTGCTGTTTTCAATTTAACATGCCTATATTTAAAAGCTGTATAATCTTAAAACAAATATTATTCACTGGGGTTATATATGAAAGTTCTAAACAATGGAATAAATTCAGCCCCATTTTGTTCACAAAAACTACTATCAACTTTTCAAAGTAAAAAAAAATCAATCAATTGATTGATTTATTCAAAATAAAACGAACATTTGCCTTTTTCTTCTTTGTAATTTTGACGGAATTTATTCAAAAATATTTATTTTTGCAAAGTCCTAAAACTGAAAATTATATATTTTCAAGTTATGGGAATTAGATATCCAGGTAATGATTTATTTCTTTAATTGTTATTAAATCTGTAATATAATTAAAACAGACAATTTAGAAATACGAATATATATAGATACCTCTTTACTAAGCATATATATAGATACCTCTTTACTAAGCAATATATATAGATACCTCTTTACTAGGGTTTTTAACTACTTAAACAATATTTTTAAAACAGTCTTTTATTTTAATGCATATCTTATTAACTCTATCAGAGTATTGCTTTAAAAAACTTTTACTATGTACTAATATTAGTAACAATAATAAAAAAACTTGCGAAGAAAATATCTGTCGACTCTCTTTAAAAATCGACTGTTTTCATTGGTATTATATTTTTAATTAAAACTCCGTTCAGAAAATAAACGCATTTTTTAATTATAAATTTGTACAAAAGTGAATTTAATTTTAAAATATTATATATAAAACAAAGTTTAATTCAGAGTCGATAATTCAGAGAGCTAAGTGTATCAAATAGTTTGATCTAAAGATGAGCAATAAATAAATAGTCCAACCTAATGGTGTTCTTAATTTAATTTTGAGTTTTAGTTTAGTTTAGTTATAATAACGTCCCATTTTTAAAACAACACTAGGGTGTTTTGGGGATGGACCTCGTAATTTGAAACCACGATCAGATGACGAGGACGGTGGCTGGACTGACACCTTCTCTCTCCAAAATTCTAGACCACACCAGCGGGAGGACGTTTGGTTCCAACTGATTTAGTGTGCACCAGATTCGCTTACACGACGGTTCTACGGTGAATTGGGTTTCGGAAACCCTCCAGCTCCGAAATCGAGACCTTACCACCAGGTCACGGCGGTCCACTAATTTAATTTTGTAACGCATTAGAGATAGTTATTTATTTATAAATGACTTGAATAATTTTTTATTCGAATAAATGAATACAATGCTGAAATAATTACGATATCTCAATTTTTATTCAATCTCCCGATCCTATTATTTACTTTCTGTGAAATATTCTTGATATAAAGCATTACAAACAAAAACTGTTTCACGGTTCTGTGACCATCGAGTTAAGAAGTTCTGAGTTTCATTATTTTAAGCACTTCATTTCATGAGAAAATGTCGTGCAGTGATTGAATGATATACCTCGATGTTGCCAGTAAAATGGTTTTTGGATATTTCAAAAATTGCTTATTTCGATCCCGTTCAATCATGGAAAATTTTAAAAATAAATCTGAATTCTTAATGTCAAAATTTTAAATCATTGGCAGCATGTTTCCCACGAAAAATGGGTTGTAATGTGTTTAAAATAACTTATTTCAAACATTCAGGATATGTTATTTAATTAATTTTCTTGTTTCTTTATTCTATTTTATTTATCTAAATGGAGACTCATATCAGCAGTACGTAAATAGTTTTAATGAGTGATCTTATCAATAATAAAAACAGATCTTTTCGA
>JAPMOR010007096.1:44936-73093 GCA_026543865.1 Argiope aurantia
ATGAAAGATATTAGAGATACCATGAAAGATATTAGAGAATAAGGGAAGTTGGATTGATGTAGGTGCCTTTTTTCCCATATTTATCATGCAGTTACAATTTTAAATAATAGTTATAATGAGATAATAAGAAATTCATCTAATTTGATTGGTTCTGTTAAATGTATGCTATTAATATTGAGGACAAACATTTGTTCCAAGATGAACACAGATATTTATTTATTTAAAAGAGATTAAGAAACTATATAAATACTAACGCTATAAACTATATAAATACTCTTGGAAGCATTTAACATCAACTGATAAAATAAACAGGGTTTTCCTCTTTATTACGTATATCTTTCGCTTCAAATCACATCTCCAACTAGACAGAAGAATTTCTGACAAGAATCCTGGAATACATTTCTTCCCTATTGAACGTAAACGAAACTAAATTCTTTTCCCGATTTCATTTCTTTTGGAGGCTGAGTAAATAGAGGTTGTTACTCAAGTAATCCGTACCGAAAGAATCGAGTTTTTATTTCTACATTCCATTTCTTCTGTTGCCACTCCAACAACAGAATTGTTTTTCTTGAAATAAAATTAAATTGCTTATTTCTGAGAGACAGTAATAGCCTTATTTCATTTCTCTGGAAGGCAACACGTAAAAAAGAAAAAAAGTTAATATTATTATTTGAAAATACAAGTTCTAAGCGTTAGGATTTATTATTTTTTTTCTCCATCGAAGTAAATGAGAAGAAAAGAATGGAATGTTATTTATGTAATTTGTAACAAAACGTTGAAGATAAATGGCGTAAACAAAAGCAGGATTACATAAGATTTCCAAAGATATTTTTTTGGTAAACTTACTAATTTTTACTTTCTTGCAAACAGGAAAATTCATTCCTCTGTGCTTATTTATTTATTTATGATTTCAACGAAATACCAAATGGATATATTAATTCATAAACATTTTAACAGAATCGAATGTGTAGCTCCAATTTATTATTTTCTCATTTATTAATTTAAAAATATTTCAGCGTCCTATCAGGTTGATATATTTATTCATGATAGCCAAGTATTAATCAAGCGATTAATCCTCAGCGATTTAGTCTAGAAAATGATTTTGAATCTTATAGTAAAAAACTAAAAATGAAGTATACCAGGGTAAATAATTCAGCTATTAAATAGTAAATGATTACAGACCTGCAATACTTTTGTTTCCTTAATAAAAAAGATGTGAACATCATTGATTAGTAATAATTAGTAGTTAAAGTTAAAAAAGAAGTGCATGATGCTGTTAAACTTGTTACAACGATACTTTAACTGCAAAGAAATGGGGGAAAATGGGAAGAATATAGCTTGATAGATGAAATTGTTGCTCAGTTTACTATTTTTATAATCAATGCATTTCGATTAATAATAAGAAAGAACGAGTGTCTCTTCTTGTATGTGTATGTTGATGTTCATCAAAATAACTCCTTTGGCTAAGAACTGAAAATTTTGTGACAGATGTATATTCAAAAATGAAAATATTACCAAAAAAGCGGCTTTTTTTTCAAATTATAATTAATTTAAAATCAAGCGAAGTTTAGAATTTCTCGTTGACAACTTCTGGAAATATTATCGCTGATAATTTCTGGATAGTGATTTTTGTACCATCTAAAAATTCAAAACAGTTACTTTTTTATGATTTAAATACACTTTTCCAAATTTCAATAATTTTAACAGTTTTCTACAAATATTTTTATGCATAATTAACAACAATATGTGTGATATTATAATTAAAAGGAAACTGTTTTCATTGTTTTTACAAGTATTTAATAATATTTTCTCTTCCATTATTAAAATGTAAAATTATATCCAATGGAATTTTGCTTTTTATATCAGATTATTTTAGCGATATCTGGAAACAAAATCTTTTTTATAATATTAGGAAATACATGTAAGCTCAAAATTCCTGTCTGTAAATATTTTTATGAATGTATTAATTCAGTTATTACCTTGCAGAAGGTAAAATGTATCGAGCCATTTTAAAGTAATAATTCAACGCATGTTTTACGAAATAATAAGTAAGTGAACATGACGCTGAAAATGAGATTGTTTTTAGAGAATTTATATATTTGTTTGGTTAGTGATATTTAAATTGAAAACAGACAGAAGACGAGTAAAAGACAGAGAGGCAGGAATTTGAATTAAAGATTCGACGATATTTTAGCATTTTTTTGTCATAATCCTTGAAGATATTGCACAAAACTGATTTTTAATCCATTTTAAAACCAAGAAACTATTTTAAGATTTTATTGCATTTTCTAATACTGGTTGCATTGCATTTTCTAATACTGTTTGTATTGCATTTTCTAATACTGTTTACATTGCATTTTCTAATAATTGCATTAATTTTCTAATAATTGCAATCTAATCTAATAATTACAATCTAATCTAATAATTGCAATTACTTTTCTAATAATTGCATTTTCTAATAATATTTTCTAATACTGTCAATAATACTGTTTACTATCCCAGAAAACTATTGATATATCTGTTGAACTCATATACTCATATATTCTGAACTCATATATTCTGTTGAAAGTACAGAAAAAATCAACTATACTTACATTTGTAATGTATTATTTAAATATTTTCTTTTTAAATATTTAATTGCACAAATTTTATTTTTGAATTGCTCGTGCCTTTTTTTCACCCATCGTTTGAAGTTTCTCTCTGGTATTACTTCTTTCTTTGGACAAGATCTATGACAATCTTTTGTTTTTATAATGCCAGAGGGTTGTGGCGTCTCCCTGAATTTAACCATGTTTTCACTTTTCCAAGTACGTTTACGTTTCTGTGGAATTAAATTACTTTCTTTTCGTGTCTGGCTCGGAAAATTTCCATTCCGGAACATACTATGAAATTCTAAACTCAATTTATTCTTTTGAATTTCCTAGAAATATTTTATGTGTTTTTTCAGACAACGAAGCTTCAACATTTACAATTTAATTTCTTATTTACAAATGTTCAACTGTTTAAGAATTTAAATATATTTTGTTCTTTCTTATCTCTTAAATAGTCCCTAGCCACAGTTTATCTTGTATGAAAGTTAAAATTCGTATGGTGCTCGTATAAACGCTAACTATTAACAATGGAAATTTTTACTGTTTTACAATCTGTGTATAAAATAAACTATTCCATTAAATTTTAAAATATTTTACAAGTGTTTAGATTGCTTTTCATGATGTTTTTCTTTAATCATCGAGTTTTACACTCTGCCTTAAAAGTTTATAGAATCATGTATTTTATCTATATGTTTTGTTGTATAAGATGCATTTCAAAGCAATATACTGCATAGATATATTTTCTCTGTTATATTGAAAGAAAAAAAAACGCCGATTAAACTCTTTATATCTAATGAATTTTTTTAGATCATAGAATAAACAGAAATTACTTTTCAAAAGCTTATAAACAAACGCAGTTTCATGCAAGTGTGGTATCTGTATTCATAATGTTGAACGTAAAAAATACGTTGTAATGAAAGAAAAGTGGACGTTTGTTCTGCATTCTAAGATGTTAAAATTTCGCAGTACACTAATAAAGATGTGGATAAAATTCTGAGTTTAAAATTACTTGATAAAACTATTTAAGAAGTATCGAAACTTTTAAAATGTTCTCAATAATACGATTTTCATGCATTAACTCTTAACACTTGAAATGAGTCAAAACCTCATTCGGTAAGGCCACGAGTGACGGATATCCGCAGTGATAGAATGGATACAAAAAATGGCTTAGGTCAGAAAATGCCAGTTTGTGAAATTACTATAGTAATGTTCAATAATGCTGTTCACAGACGAATTATAAAATCTGGTTAAATGATTCACTCAAAAATGGTCCGCACATTACCACTCTCAAGACTTCACATTATAGTAAGAGATTACAATTGGCTCGTAATCATATGCCATATGAACATAAATAGATGTCTGTCCTTTTCAGTGATTAAAAAAAATGGAATCTCAATTTATCTGACATAAATTTAAAATTTTAGCATGATATAGGAAAAGTGCCCTGGAGCATTTTCAGTAGAGAAAGAAGTGTGAATATGAAATGGCATGGGCGGCTTTCGGTTTAAACAGTCAAGTCAGTTTGGCCTCTTTATATGGTTGACAGGATTTTTCTTAATACATAGAAAAATTATGAAATCATCTTATGCCATTTTCAATAAAACATAAGGGGGATGAAATTGGGACTATCAGACTGATAATGCTAACATCAATACCTCCAATACTAGGAAATGTTATTTAAATTCGAAAATCATTACTGTTTTCATTAGACATTGACAACCCCTGATCAAAAGGGAATTGAAAATATGTGGGGTTGTGTGTTACGGATAATATATGAAAAGGGAAAGAAAATTTTATCCATCAATGCCTTGACAACAGCCATTGAAATTGCATAATACAGTTTGGATCTAGAGATGTTGCAAATCTTAATTATGTTGATATAAAAACGTGCCTAAGATGTCATAAGGAAAAAATAAAAGTATTTTTAAAACTAGTATAATCATTGCATTGAGCATCTTTTGTTGAAATGTCACGTATTCTGAAAACTTTTGAAACAACTAATTTTATTACATAAAAGAAATAATTTTTTTCTGCATATTTCATTCGCATAAGTTTTGAATAAATATTTCATAATTGGTGTTTCTGTGCATGCCTTTCCATTTTGCTAAAACATATATTTTACTGGAATCTATCAATTTTTGGAAAGAGCCTGTGTACTAATTTTTATTAGACAGCATCTGTCTCATGATTTACATTTATTAACGTTAACTTTGTCAGAAAACTTTCAACAAATTCACATTGCCTTAATTTGAAACAAGCAATTACAGAAGGCAATTTTGATACAAATGAACACAAAATTCACAAAATAGTGATTGATATACTACTGTATAATTGCAGTATATACTGCATAATTGCCAATTTATAATTATAGGTTTCTGAATTGCGTTATACCCTTCAAATATTAATATTTTATAGTGAATTTAACATTTTTACTGAATCTATCATAGCATCTTTGGCGAGTTATTTGGCGATTAATCCCTGCCCTACAGCTAACAGTATCCAAAAGTCCAATTTGTGCTTTAGAACAGTTTTTCCCCACCGATTGAACCAAAAATTTTACACAATACTGCACTTGTAGTCACAAAATCCCATACCAAATTTGTAGATTTTAAGTCAACGCTTTTTTTGAATTATCGCGTTAAATATTTCTGAAAATACAGATTGTCATTCTGTTGATTCGTAGTTGAATTTGGCTCAAGATTTGACAAGTGTCCGCATTATAAATGTTAAATCTATATAAAAAATGTTTTCTATCTAACTCTCGTCGTTTTGTATTATCGTGTCAACTTGTATTCGAGCAACCGGTCATTCATAGGGACTTCTTCTATACTTAAAATTTCACAGAAAATCGTAAATTCCATGTTAAGACCATATATCAAATTTCAACCGTCTAGCTCAAATTATTTTTATATTACCTTTATTACAGAGAGCCGTTTCCCAAAACTGTATTTTTCGATTTCAGGGTGATCTGAAATGTGTAAATTTGTCAAATTATCGACTTCGAACTTTTTAACGATTATTATACTTTTTCTACACTTCATATTTGAGAAAGTAAAGAGTTGTAGGGTATAAAATCATCTGTACAGGGTATGTTTGAGCCTTAAGATGGTTTAAGTATGGCAGATAAATTTAAAAAAAATAATTTGGTAAAAATAACTTTAATTTTTTTTTCAATTTCAGAAGAATTTTTACTCTTTTATTAAAGTGCAAAACTTAAGAAACAGGTATGTTTTTTGCCATAACTTCACGAGAAATCATCTGAGAGACATGAAATTCAGAAATGAGATACAGTATTTTGTTCTGAAAGAATGACGAAAGCATAGTTGCGCAGAAAGGAACACAATGCATACAGTATAGAATCAAACAAAAAAAAGGCTTTATTGAACTCATAGTATCGTTACACATGATTGTCTGTCCAAGAGGAGGAATAGCAAGCAGATATTCCTTAGTATGGGATATGTCCTAACCTTACTGCAATGGTTGCTTCGCACCGTCTCCCCATACTCAGCACCAGATTGTCCAACAGTTCTTGAGGTAAGAGTGCCCATTCCTCAATCAGCATCTGTTTAAGTTGTCGGGTGTTCCCAGGAGGATGTAATCATGCCGCAAGGCGTCTCCCCAAAGCATCCCACACATGTTCTATCGGATTTAAATCAGGGGAGCACGCCGGCCAATCCATTCGAGTGATATCTTCACTTTCCAGGAGCTCCTCAACAGCACGAGTCCTGTGTGGTCTTGCATTGTCATCCATAAAAACGAAGTCTGATCCAATGGCACCTCGGAACAGACGCACATGGGGAATTATCACCACCTGACAATAGCGATCTTCAGTTACAGAACCACTGTCGAAAACGTGGATATCAGTCCGCCCGTTCATCATAATGTCTCTCCAGACGGCAACTCCAGGACCACCGAAACGGTGTCTTTCCGTGATGTTACTGAGATGAAACCGTGTCCCGACCTCTCTCCACATCAACTTGCGTTGGAAATGCTGTATCTCATTTCCGAATTTCATATCTCTCAGATAATTTCTCGTGAAGTTATGACAAAAAACATACCTGTTGGCTTTGCACACCAGTATATTATATGCATAATTAAATCGCCAAATACTTATTTCTATATTGGCATATTATAAAGATGGATATCACCTTTAAAATTTATCTGCATTAAAATTGGAAAAAAGAATTATTACTGAAAGAATAAGGTTGCCTAAAAATGTCTATCAGTACTATTCAACCAAGAAGAATACTTTTGCCCAAAAAAGGTTATATTCAATAAGTTGTTGACTTTAGTTGATATTATTGCAGAATCAAATCAATCAAATCGGTTTTTATTGTAGAATTTCAAAAAAAAATCTAGAAAAAATTAAATGTGGAAAAAAATTACTTTGTAGCGAGTGACTGGACCGTGAAAAAAATATTAAATAGCAAGAGTATTCGTGTGTGTGATCATCATCTGGTCATTAAATAGTAATAGTGTTCGTGAGAGTCAGAGTCATAGAGAAATGTGTTCCGATTTAATAATTTCCGATAATACTTTCAGCTTTCTTTTTGATCTTTATAAAACGTTCTGAAATCTCAGTGCAATTATTTTAAAATCAGATTAATTTTCAGTCTCTGAAATCTGACTCATAGAAAAGTGATTATAGGTATTTTTCGACGAAATGAATTTTTCCAAATGTAATACGAAGAATGATCTAACATGTTTTATCACCTATCCATTTATGTACTATGTATTTAAGTGGAATTCCAAAATTTTATTCGCAATAAAAAAAAATATATTTTCTTTTCTAAACTTGCATTTTTTTTCAAATTTATTATTGATTTAATGGAATCATCATTATGTTCGACAGCTAACTTTATAAGCCTTTATAATATTTTATACTTTTTAGCTCATGCATTTCTTCATAATTTAAGAGGTGCTTTTTTTATAATTAAAATGCGAGGTTTCTACCTCTCTTTTAATTTCGTCCCTTACCTCATATCCAAGGCTAAACTTTGAGGACTACTTTGCACTGACAATTTAATAACCGAAAACAGCAAAACTACTATTACTATTTCTCTCTCTTTCTTAATGCTTTAAAAAATTGAATTCGAATTATTTATTACGAGTCTTATAAGAAACTGCTTTTCCTTTTTAAATCCATTTTAATTACTTTTTAAATCTCAATTTAATATATTTAATGAAAATATAATTAAAATTAATGATAAAATGACAATTTATAGATAACTTGCGCGACCATCTTAGCCCTTCAAGCAAATTACACCTAGTACTAAAAATTAATTTTTAAATTTCAATTAATAATAACAGAAATTGATTAAGGAAATTATCTTCTGCTCTAGGTACATCATAGTCTCCAAAATTAAGAAACTTTTGAAATCTATTATAAACACTAATTTAATAGTTAGCGATAACCAAAAATCAAAGTATTTGACTTCCCTCGCTAAAGCATCACTCTAGACTTCAAGAAAATTAAAAATTATATCTGTGCACGAAATAAAGGAAACCCAGAAGCTCTTAAGGAATATTTAGTCTCAAAAGAATTCTGAGTGACAGATCATCTGGGGACAAAGAGGAAAAAATTCTCCTCCTAACTGAAGCCGGAAGCGGTATATCATACTTTACTGAAAAATAAAAATTGGCGAAAAAATGAATTCTGACAAATCCTCCAGCTTCATTTCCAGATCTTAAAAGGAATTGTGTGTACTATTCTTTCATTCGAAAATTGTATGGCTCCAGTCCAAAACCATTTCTTTTCGTATTTGTGGCTTAAATTTCCTTTCCCGGTTCCTTAAAATTTCTTTAACATTACTTCGTTTACGAAACTCGTATTGGAAAGGATTTATTCTTGAATGTTAATGTCGCCAAGATGCAGCCAATTTTTTTTCTGTGCAATTACCATCACAACTGACCTTAGAACCGAATAGCAAGTTTTTTTATTCATGCGCTGCTTAGTTGGTTATTTATATGTTTGTTTGGAAAGGAATCGAATTGAAATGAGATGAGGTTAAACATGTGTAGCCATATCCGATGGGAATTTGGGGAAGATTATTCTTCTCGTAAATTGATTCTGTATTTATTTTCCTTTCTTTGTGATATTTATCAGACAGGAATCAAGTTGGAGTAAACAATATAAATAACTGCAATTCTATCAAAGTTATCCAAGAAAACGTTTTTATTATTATTTTTAGTTGATGGATTTTGAAATTTGATAGTTAGCGTAAACTATTTAAAATATATTTCTCTCTATTTATTTATTGTTTTTTTATGTTATTCATGAAATAAATAATAGTTTAATCATGTTTTCTCTTTTCAGGATACTATAATTAAAACTGCACAGATGAATATAATGCTTTTCAGATGATAAATTGAAGCAGTTAGATTTTTTTTTTTTTTTTTTGCTGATAATTTTTAAGCGGTTTTTTTTCCATGATATCATTTTAGGCAAAATCAGAATTCTATTTCCTCACATTGACTGAGACAGAGTTATATTCATCTTCAGCTTCAAGTTATTGATTTCTTATGTGTATTTTGGAATCCTTGATAAACACAACAGAAATACTAGTTCAAGGAAAATAGCAGAACTGTCACTGATCTTTTAACAAGTTAAAATGAGAAAGAATGATTCAAATAAAGAATAATTTCAGGGCTTATGGAAATTCTCACTTTCATGAATCCATTCTATGCTTTTCATAGTCCCTATGAATTTGGAATATATCCCTCACAATAAAATTGTGATAAAGTATTATTTGGTATATTTAAGCATCAATGTGAAATGGAAGATGATCTAAGTATGGTTTTCGAAGTAATGAAAAGAAAAGTAACTCGTTGATGGATTTTTAAATAAAATTTGAAGGAGATTGCAACCTATACTCTGGAACACCATAGATACATCATTATGTTATTAATATTAATGTTAAATATTAATCCTCAATTTTATGAAATCAATAACATATACAAACAATTTACAGTTACTATCATCATAATTCGTTTACGCATAATAAGATGAAAGCTAAGGTTGTAAGATACATTTAAAAGTCTTTTAAATTTAAAAGAAAATTATAAAAAAATAATGAATCTCTAATGATTTGAAAGCTAATTTTTTGTAATCTAATATTTCTGAAATAATGTTTTTGTAGAGTAAAATGTGCTGAAATTATTTGCTAAAAACTGGTGAAGTTTTTATTATTTTTTTAATTAAAACTCTTAGTAAAATTTTAAAATATTATTACGGTGCATAAGTACTAAAACTTACCTAATTTTAAAGATGTAAGTCAAATGATGTGTTCTCTAGAGCATTTGGAACAATTTTTGTAACACACATGTTAATAATTTATTTATACTATCTAGCCTATAAACAATGAGATTTATGGAAGGTAACTGAAGATGACATATCATGCATTAAAATATTAAAAGAAATACTAAAAATCATGATCTGAAATGATTAACGTTTTTACTTTAGGCACTTAATTTAGTTTAATAAGATTTAGGTGTCGTTTTAAAGCTAATTGAGATTCATTTTGATGTAGAGGCTATTATATTGAGTTGATGTAATATAATGAGAATAATATCTGAGCACGTACCTTTCTCTCCAAACTTTTACACAACACCATTTTAAAGATATTTAATTTTTCCGTTAGATGACTGGAAATTATAAATAAAGTCTTTGCCACAAATACCGCATGGCTTATAAATAATTGGCTATGAAGATGTTCACTCACCAAAAAGCTTTATTCTGCATATAGAAATGTATAAACAACTCATTAGGCCAATGAAATTAATTCATGGATAATTGGGGGCATGTATGCAGGATTTAATAATACTGCTTACAGTTTTCCAATACCCCCCCCCCCACACACACACACACAATTCTCTGCATTTCCAGTAAAATATATTTCTGAATGTGGCTGTGTGTGTGTTATTGGTCTGTGTGCCAGACCGTCTGGAGTGTAGCTACTAAATTTCGCATGAAATGATATTTTTAAAGGTTAAAATTAAATAGTCAAGCAACATTTTCCTGAATTCTGACACTTTTTTAAATATACTTTTTTGGCTAACTTTCAGCTAGAAATTTCATTGCTGCTGCAATGAAATTCAAACTAGTTTCAATGTCCCATTAAAAATTTTATCGCGTGATTTTTTCATCCGCTGTTGAAAGATAAAGCAGAAGGATTCTCTTTAATGACTGTATATTTTATAAGATAATTAAAAAAAATTACAATATCGCGGAATCCATCAAGAATAACCGCTTATCTCCCTTTTCAATATTAAGATTGCAAGAAAGCAATCTTGATGCTGTGTCTAGGCTTGATGAGTTTGTTACATCTTAACTATCATTTCATTACCTTGTTTCTTTAAAATGGAGATTCTTTTTTCGTAACATTTCCATAAATTAACTAAATCATACTGAAGTGAATTCGAATATTACTTTCAATATACTAGACACTCTAATTAAATTTTTAATAGAATAATATTTTTATAATTAGTATTAAATAAAAAAAATGGTTTCAACTTTAAATTTGCACCTAAATAAACTTTAAAATGTTGCAGTGCATATATATTAGAGAAATTTGATGAGGAAACTGTGAATGAAAGGTTTTTGGAGGGAATTTGTACTATCACTTTCTAATTATTTCCAATAATGATCACTTTTATATTAGAAAAAAAACATTAAATAAATTCAGTGATTCTTTCGAATATATTTGTACAAAATCATTCAAATATCGAAATATTTTGTGAATTAAGAATAATACTTTTTTTTATTGATTTTATTGCATATTTCTGGATTGTTTCCTATTTAAAATATTTAATATCCTTAAATTTTATGTGTTGATTGCCAAAATGATTTATTACTCAAAAAAAGATTTTAAATAATTATAATAAATAAACGAAGGGCTTTTTAAATGTGTTATTTCTTTATGTTCTAATGTGCCATATTTTATCCATCAAGTTTTCATGTGCAAATTCATACGCTAACAGATTTATATACACAATTAAAAAAAACACTCTTTTGTTTCTCGGATCTGTATAAAATATGAGAAAGTTCTACAAATTCTGTGTTAAGACAAGATTTCATCAATAGAAATACAAGTTTGTGATTGCATTTTGAATGGAACAGGAACAGTTGATTAGTGAAACTAATTTCCCCACATAAAGAGAAAATATGAGTAATTTAATATCCCAAATCTCAAAGTAGAAGTTTTGACTAAAAATTATCATCTCATAAAATGCTAATAATACTTAGTAAAAATGCATTTACAATTATTGAAATTTCTTAAAATTTAGTAATTAATTAATTTTTAGATGTGCATGTATTTTTTATTAAAGTATGGAGATTTATTGCTATTTTTTAATTTTAAATTCAGAACTATTTAAAATACGGAGTGAATTATTTTTCAATAAAAAAACATTGCAAGTAACATGTATACTTTAATTAAAAAATATAAAAACTATTAATTTCAAAAAAATTATCAAATTAAAAATTTAATTTTATCAATAATCAGTTAATATCAGTAATATTTCAATATCAGTATCAATAATATATATCAATCCTGAAAAGTCGTAATTAACCTTTTGTTATTACATTATCAGCACTGGGCGATATTGCTAACAATTAAATCCCTAAGTTTAAGGAAGAATAATTTTATCCTAAGAATAAATATTTAGGTTTGTTGTTTTAATATTACTAAGGATAACAACAACTGGTAACTCTCAATTGCTAAAGGAAAAAAAAATGCCTTACATTTAAAAAAAACCTTCACAGTTTTTGTCAACAGATTGATGACGATGACGGATTTCTAGAAATCTTTAAAATATACTGAGTTAGAGCAGAAATATGTTTTGTAAAGGCATAAAGATTTGATTTATCTTATTCAAACAAAAAAAAAGAGTATCAAGGTTGGCGATTGAAAATTGTACAGTGTTAAGGCTATAATAGTGAAAATACTTGGATTTTAGTTACAGAATCTTAATATTAAAAGATTTTTCAGGGATTTTTTTTTGTTGTACTTCATTCATTTCTATTTTTAAATTTTATTGCTTTAAAAATAAAACATGCAAAATTTAAAAAAATATATTTTTTTATAATTTAAATAATTTTAAATATTTTTTTAGCAAAACAACCACAATTATTGCATTATTTTCGATTCTTATAGTCCCAAAACCTTTATCTTATAAGCGATTATTTTTACTATTAAGGTGTACAACTTTGCTTCCGCCATTTTTTAACCAAAAAATTGAATAGGTATTTATTCTTAAAAACTGAATACATATTCAATAGTCTAAGTAATGTCCGTCGATAGGACTAGTCTTCTTCAATGATTGACAATTGTCGAATAACGTCACGAAAGCTCGATACGTCCTTTAAGATGACTCACAAATCAATACATTTTTGCAAATTATCTATCAATACATTTTTTGCACATGTGATAATTTTACTCGGCTTCAGCATATCATAATGTATGACACTTAGCTAGTCCACTAAGGTCAAGGTGATGCAAAGTGCATCACCTTGGCACCATGGATATTTGGTCTGAAGGATTGAATCCACTCACGATAAGTTTTTTCACCAAAAGCAGGCTCACTGTAAGTACTCGAGCACCTCAGCAGCAGTTTCCTCAAATGGATACAGGAAATGTCAACTTGCCACAAATAACGAGGATTTGACTTGAAACTTGACATCTTCGATCGAGAATAAATTCACGATGCAAAGCCAAATTCACTAATGTGGTGCTGTTGTTATGTTGTTTACGTCCAAGCTTACTGTGTGACATGTTTTATCTGCTTATTTCGATCAGCAATAACAGCAGCAGCCAGTTATCGAAAAACGGAAGAAATAAAATTGTATATATGTTTTTCACTCTAAATTAAATTTTCCAGGCCTTCTATGCTTATGTATAAGAAACTTTGCCTGAACCGTCTATTTGTTGCGGAAGCCCCAAATAAAGAAAAAAAATATTTTATGATTACCTTTCCCATCAAGATTTGCTTTACAAATATTGAATCCCCTCGTAATTGAGAATGAGAAACTTCCGGCATGGTGGTTAATTCTCGCCACCCTGGAGGCTGCACGAAAAGGTGGAGTCTGGCTTCTCCCATCGATCTTACTTCCTTAGGGAAGGATTGTATCATAGCCGGTGATGGCTCTTAGGACTCAACCACTGTTCCTGCCAGTGTTTCTGTAGCGGAGGATCGTTCATTCAGTTTTTTTATGCGTGTGTCTTCGAGGCGGGTCGGAGAGTCAGTGATATAACTTTACAAATATTGAGATATAAAATAAATGTTAATGAATGACTTCAAACCATAAATTGAAAGAGATATTTTTTCATGAACAAAAAACAAATTTGAAGAAAATTTTATCCTGAATGACAATATCATCTAATACTGGGAATAGAGAAAACTCTTTATTTCTTTCACTCAACTTAAAATAAATCAATTATCTTCAATGCAAGCTATTATTATCCCGTTTCTTATTTACTTAATGCTCATCTAAATGAACGCTTCTTATTAATAACGCATTCAATTTCATAGACAAACTGCAACCTAACAAATAGCTCTAGAAATATTTCTCTCTTTGTTTGCATTATTTGCAGACAGAATAATCAATATATGAACGTGTTAATATAGCGCAGACGAAACTTCAATTTACTATCCAATAAATTTATCGAGTTTGCTTTTCAGTGACAAGGCTAATTTTTCGAATACACGTCTCCAAGCTTTTATAACTTAAATTAGAACTAGACGCATTCATTTTTCTTGCATTCGTCGAAGGGTATAAATGATCTTACATAATTCTTCGAGATCCAAAATCTAGCAGTAAAAGTCGAGAAGCTTTCAATATATTTAATGTCCTTTATTCAACTATGATTCACTGTAATTGCTTTTCATCCCATTTGAAATCTGTAAAGACATCGTAGAGAGAAAATTAAATGCATATATCTGTTGGGAAAGGGAGATTAAACGAGCGGGAAGAAGTCTCATACCTCTGCCAGCAATGAGCCGTATGAAAACTGACAGAACAAAGATGTAGTAATTGTAAATTGCATTGGGACATGTCTTTTTACAAGCTTCCAGAAGAGACAAAATGCCGAACATTTACTTTTGCGTGGAATCGATTTCTCGTTTCCGTTTCATTAGTTTCCAGGCTCTTATTTTAAGTTTTGCAGCCATAAATATCGTCTCTTTTAACGATAGCAGTCGTAAAGGAGGTTGTAAGTAATTATGCAAATCATTGACGTAATGTCATGAGTTAAATTAATGCACTTCTTGCAAGAAAATTGCTTCTGGTGAATGCGAATTCCTGTGGTATAAGGTATGCGTGATATATGTTTTGAAGCAATGCCTTTATTTCCTTAAGACACAAATGATTCACTTTTGATAGCTATTCATGTTCTTCCTAGAAAGCTACTGAGTAGAGCATTCATATATAACGCTGCTCGCAGTAAAGATATAAACTCAAAATTTGATTGATATTCCTACTATTAGTGTGTTGCTATTCATGTACTTCCATGCAAATTACTGAAAAGAACAATCACATATAACGCTACTCATAGCAAAGATGTCAATTCCAAATTGATATCCTAACTGCTTGTGTATTGCTATTCATGTAATTTAATGCAAATTACTGAATAGAACATCCGTATATAACGCTGCTCATAGTAAAAATATCAATTCAAAAACTGATTGATATCCTTACTGTATGTGCATTGCTACGAATGTACTTCTATGCAAATTACATAATAGAACATTCATATAACGGTGCTCCAGTAAGGATATCAGTTCAAAACCTGATTGATATCCCTACTGTTTGTGAATTGCTATGAATGCATTTCTATTCAAATTTCTGAATAGGACATTCATTTATAAATCTACTCATAATAAGAATCTCAAACAATTACAAAAGTTTATCTCGAGTGAAAACTATTAATCGGCAACTTTTTTACATCACCAACCTATGCCAAGTTGTCTCTTTCAAAGATAGTAGTTGTAAAGGATATCGTGATTATGCAAATCATTGACGTAATGTCATGAGTTAAATTAATACACTTCTTGCAAGAGCATTGCTTCTGGTGAAAGGGAATTCGTGAGGTATAAGTTATGCTTGACATATGCTTTGAAGCTATGCTCTTATGTGCGTAAAACACAAATGATTCACTTTTGATTTCTATTCATGTTCTTCCTGAGGAGTGACGGAATAGAGCATTCATGAATAATGATGCTCTTAGTAAGGATATCAATTAAAAAATTGATTGATATTGATAACTCAAAAACGTTAGACGGCTGATTTGGTATAGGGTTTTTGCACTATATTTGCAGATTCTTTATCAAATTTTAAGAAAACTCTGTTTAAAGGAAGTCTGTATATCCGGCTGTTCGAATATAAGCTGACACGATAATTAAAAAAAAGAAAAGATATAGATAAAATTCGGTACAGAGATTTAACATCTATAGTATAGACACCTATGAAATTTTGACTGTCTATCTTGACTGCCTATCTTTTGACTGTCTTTGACTGTCTATCAATCTGTACTTTCAGAGGCATGTAAACGCGATAATTCAAAAATGCAATGACTTAAAAATATCGAATTTGGTATAGGAGATTGGGATTACAAATGTAATTTTATGTCAAATTTTTGTTTCAATCGACTGAAAGAAACATGTCTGAAGCACACACTTAATTTCCGGATATTCTTTTCTCTGTGCAAGGGATTAATGTCAACAAATCGTCAAAGACCACACGATAGGTTCAGTAAAAATGCTGAATTCCGTCATAAGTTAATATTTCGTAACTATTGTATCCCAGTACCATGCAAAGCTTTCTCTGGTATGACAAGTGTCTTAGAGAGTATGCGAGAAAATGTTGAGGAGACCAGCCTTGATTATCTATTATTTGGAGGAACTTGATAACAGGTAGAGTTTAATTCATAATACAGCCAATGTTAAAAAGTATTTGGGTGTATTGATCAGTGTAATTTAACTAATAAACTATTAATCAATCCTTACTGATCAGCATACTGAAGAGATGATGTCAAGCCTGGCATCATGTGTTATTTATGAGTATGTTTGCCATATTAATTTTTTTCAACAAATCTTCACTTGATCGGATATTTTCAGTTTCAATTACAAATCATTTTTAGAATTTCATTTTAATTCAAATATTGCCTTTAATTAACACATCCGTATGAATTAATTATCTGAAATTCTGAGTTCGTTTTAAAAGTTTAAGCAATAATTAAACATATCTTTAAAGTTTAAAATAATTATCAGAATTTAAAAAGAAATTATGAAATATAGCCTTTTATATCAGTTGGAAAAGAGTGCATCATGATTTTTAAAAAAATTCTTGTTGTAAATTTTAACAAAACGGTAATTAAATTAAAAACTCTTCATTGCTCTTGAGTTTTATGGAATACAATAATTTAAAGCAAGTTGGCAATAGAATGCAAAAATTTTAAGAAAGGAAGCAACAGAATGCAATAATTTAAAGCAAAGCGTCAATCGAATACAATAATTTAAAGCAATATAACGCAATAATTTGAAGAGCAATCTTTTAACAATATAAAGAGCTTTAAGTATCTTTGTGGAAGCAAATGTTTTATAATATTATGAAAATTTGTTAAAAAAAAGGATTCAATATGCTTTCAAGCGTGCCTTTGAATACATTGATGGATTGTCATGGCTTCTTCGAATAATGATTGCAGTCTATTCTAAGAAATGTCTAGAGAAAAGCCATTTGAGTTCCGAGAAAAATTCTCAGTCTGACAGATTTAATTTAGGTAAGAAGAACAGCATGAGCAGCAATAAAATTCCTCTCATTTGTTGAATAAAATACTCTTTGCGTTTAGTTTCAAGTAGCGAAGCAGTAGGCTGTCACTGGTAACACTAGTTCTTGGAATAGCATCTTCATTCATCCTGAGATTTATATAAAGGCGATTGGTTCTTGGAATAGAAATATTCTTCTTCCTGAAGCGCGTGCAACAGAGAATTCACGGTATTCCATGAATAAATAATCGTCCAAATCTTTCCTGTGATGACTTCCTTTCACTTATAATGTCTCTTCTAACATGTGGTCAAAAATTATTAAGCCTTTCCCTATTAACACTTATATTAGAGCATATATGTAGGTATATCATCACTCGTATGGTATATTTGCAAAAAATCATTCATCTAGGTGACTACATTTTTGAGTTAGGTTATTTAAATTTATTTTACGTTTTTTCACAGATATAAGTCGAAAGATATTCATAATATGGCATTGCCATATGCATTTCTGTCATGTCTTTGTAACTCTTTCTGAATATTATGAATCCTTAGGAAGTGAAAACCAAATTACCCCGAACAATGACGAAACGTCCAAGAAAAATTGATAGATCGGCAGATAGACTAACATTCAAAAATGAGATTTTCATACCCAGAAAGCTCTGAAACATGGAGATTCATACATATATAAGAGTTCGAATTTTTCTCACAATGGAAGAATTTTCTTACTGTATTCTTGAAGATTCACAAAATAAAAACACATACCGTTTTTATAATAGATCCATTTTTATCGACAATTTTAAATAAGATTTAAAATGCATTATTCGCTTCTATTTGAACTGATTAAAGAGTTTGTTCGAAAAATTTATTCTTTTTCAAAACTCTTAAACTTTTAAGTCCTTTTAGGTACTACACGATCTTCAGCTATTGAATGAAGAGCCAAAAGAATTTCAGACTAACTCATATGTTGGTTGAACATTCGCTACTCTTTTCTGCAGTGCATTAAACGGTGAAGCAGAATACATTCACTTTCTGAGTAAGGATATGCATTAAATTTAGCAAAAATCGTTGGTTATCTCTCCATACAACAAAAAAGAAGAAGAAATTTAAAAAAAAATCTTGTCGACGGAGGGGGAAAAATCTTTAAAATATTCTCAATTCAGCAACCCTTCATCCTTTCAATAAATTCCTAACAAAATGGTATGTAGCGAGTTTCGCTTCTGCACTAATACGAACTTTCTAAAGCTTGCACTGCTGTAGGCGTAGAGAGAGGGGTTGTTTGTGCGTCGAAAAATGCATTCTTTGTGTGAAGAAAGATTTTTTCCGCTGTCCTTTCAAGCTTTCTTCTCTTTCTTCCTTATTTCTTTTCTTCGGATTCTCTGTGTCATTTTCGTTTCCAGTCCTTATTCAAATGATTTCATTTAGAAAACAGGGACTGGTTGAAATCGTTTCATTGAAAAGGTGAAATTGGGAGAAGTTTTGGTTCTTCTGTAATTGCTATCTTCCTGCTTTCCTCCCCCGACCACATTTAAGAGGAAACCAGATTCCCGCAAATTGGTTGTAATTGAATCGATTCAAAGTTTTAAAAGGGGAATAGTTTTCGATCGAAGGAAAGTTTGCTGAATGACAAAACCGATTATGTGGACGCAAAAGCTTGATTATATTCCTAGTTGCGGTTTTGGTCCAATGAATAGTTGACTGATTTGCTTCAGTACTTTATTGATAGCTTTTTCCCTTCCCGGAGGAGAGTATTTTAACTTCTATTCGAATCTTTTGCAATGATTTAAAGTTACTAATCAATAATGACTTCATAAATATATTATGTTCTTAATGAATTATTATTATTATTATTATTATTTGCTAATAAATGATAACTTCATAAATATTTTATGTTCTTAATGAATTTTTTTTAGTAATCCATGATGACTTCATAAATATTTTATGGTTTTAATGAATTATTTTTATTTACAGTTTGGCTGAAAGTGCATTTAATTTTATCAGCTTTTCTCCAATGAAAATATTTTAACTTCTATTCGAGTCTTTTTCAATGATTTATAGCTAGTAATCAATGATGACTTCATAAATATTTTATAATCTTAATGAATTATTTTTTTTTATTCACAGTTTGCCTGAAAGTGCATTTAATTTTATTAGCTTTTCTCCAAAAGAGAATATTTTAACTTCTATTCGAATTTTTTACAAGGATTTATAATTAGTAATCAATGATGACTTCATAAATATTTTATGTTCTTAATGATTTTTTTTTTTTGCTAATCAATGATGACTTTATAAATATTTTATGTTCCTAATGAATTATTTTTTATTCTCAATTTGGTTGAAAATGCATTTAAATTTGTTTGATTTTCTATCTTTAACAGTTATAATGCAAAGGATTTCTTTTTGTTCATATAGTTATATGAAGTGAAAAGGTTCAATTTGCTTTTTCCTTATTAATGGTAAAAAATGTGTTCAAATTGGATTTTTTTTTGCGTAAGCCAAATATATTATTAGTTAATAATATATAAACTTAAAAATATAATAAATAAAAATATATAAATGGAATAAAAAAGATAAATATATATGAAGGCTATTACAAATATATAAATGTAAATTATATATTTTTATTATAAATTAATATTATCGTATAATTAAGCAATGAAAATTATAAAATCAAAATATTTTCACAGCTTCAAATAAATATTGCAAGAATAAACTTCAGGGGAAGATTTTAAAATGCATCAACTAGACGAATGATTAGAGGATTAGACGATCAACTACACGATTGATCGCAGCTTTGAAAGATCAAAAGCCTCGATTTTATTTTGTAGTACTTTTAGATTTTTGTACTTTCTTTTGATATGGAAAGATCACATACTTAAACGCATTTATTTAAATTAAAGTTTCTTTTAATTATTAGAACAATATATTTAGGATTATTATTTTCAAAACAAAGAGCATTGCAATTCGATTTCCTTTTTAAACAATTCCTTAAATGTTCAGTAAATTAACAGTCTCATCTAATTCTGTATATAAATATTTAAAATTAAGTACTTGAAAAGTTTTTCTTTGACTATTTCGTTTAAAAATATTTAAATTAATTTTTTAACTACTCGAAATACTGAAACTAACGTTTTTATAATCCATTTTAAAGCAATTTTAGTGTTTGAATTAATATTTATCGCTTGAATATTACTTATTTAGACATTAAATAGAAATTATTTAAAAAATAATGACTTATAGAGACAATTTTAAACAAACAATTTAAACGTCCGAAGAGCCTCTACAGAGCAAAATCAGGCTTTGCTAATATTTCAAAAATTGCTTACGCATTCAGAAGCTATACAACCATTTAATCTTCCCCTTAACCGTTTTACTACTCGATTTTATTGTATTGTTTAAAAAAATGGTTTAAAAAATGATATGGCCAATGAAGAAGCGAAGTCATCAATGAGATACATTATTGTTTCCTTTAAATCCTGTAACTGTTTACATTATATTTACGTATGTCTGTTTATCGTTAGTGATCTCGCAAATAATATTTTAATATTTTAATAAAGGAGTAAAGAAATTGTTGTTAAAATAATAATCACAATTGCAACTCAGTGATATTTTATATAATATTTATTCTCTATAAATTATAGTTTATTAATCAAAGCTGAGTTAATTTTAATCTTTAATACTTGCGTCTTTTTAATAGTATAATTAATTAAACACTGTTATAAAATTTATTTAAATCTTCCTTTAATAACAGAAACCTAGAAATTGTATGAAATAATGAAAGTTATTTCTATGGTGTCGGACTTAAGTGATAATTAAATACAGTACAGATTACTACTCCAAATTACTTTAATACTTTTAAATGTGTTGCGTAATTCAGAAACTAAGGAAATGATGTTATATTATTTATTAAATGAAAGCATTTGCCTATATCTATCTATATCTATACTTATAATAAAGCTCAATGTGTCTGTGTGTGTGTTGGCGCTCTACAGGCCAGACCATTCAACCTACAGCTACTAAATTTGGCACGTGTATACCGTTGAGGCCGGGAATGTGCACCTGGGGGTTATTTTTTCGAATTTTTAATTAAAATTCTATTTATTTAAAAATTAGGGGAACTTTTGGCGTGTTTCTGCTATAACTTCCGAAAATATTACCGCACAAAAAAGAATTTTACATGAAGTTAAAGATCAAAAATTTATCTTTTAAATGATAACAATGTTTTTACCTTAAAATTAAATTTCTATTTTTAATGAATTTAAAAAAAAATATTAACTCTATTTTTCAACAATTTTTTTTTTCGTACAAATTAAAAATAAAGTTTAAGCTGCACGAGCACGTTTCACTTTTAGCTTTTTTCAAAGTGTTGCCATTACATTGATTAAAGCTCCAATTAAAAATAAATTAAATCTTTTTGGAAATGAAATCTGCAAAAATATAATTTTCGGCACGTGTCTGTAGGAAATGAAACAAATGTGAAATATTATTTTTTCTAAAAAATAAATTCAAGAAAAATTATTTTATGATCTTTTTACACTCTCTATATTATTAATCCAATAAATCAGTTTTATTTTAAGGCAAGTTTTGTTTAATATGAACAGTATATCCATTCAAATCAGGGCCACACAGCTAATCTGTAAACCTTTAGTAAGACACATATCTGCTAAAATGGTCTAAATGGAAAATGATTATATTTTATATAACTTGATTCAATAAATGCTCTAATAAATAACGAATTTTGGATTTTACTTAAAGCTTCTGCTGTGGAAATCACGATTAACAAAATGTTCTTGAAACACTAATATTTTAAATAAAAAGAGTTAATTTCCAATCAACGAAATCAATCATTTAAACTGACTGATTTATGAAAATTTGAATATCACTATTCAATAAAAAAAGAATAATTTTAGATTTTCCATCGATCCTTTCAAAGAAAATACGCCAATCAGCGCGCAGGTTTCTCAAGATGAATTGCCCTAAGATTATGAAAATGTTGAGTTTTTCTAAGTTTTTAACATTCAAAACTTCATAAATACGTCTTAGTTGATCGTGGAAAACAGAAACATTCATTCATTCATTTAAAATTTGGTGTGTCCAGAATATTTCTCAGAATATGATACCTTACTGTGTTAAATTTAGACATCATAATTTTTGAAATATATTTATAGGCTGGAACAAAATATTATTATTGATTTCATTTCAATCCTTTTGAAAGCAAAACTAAAAACTGAATTTTATGCTGAATCGGATGAATTTTTGTTGAATTATTCTTTGAGATATTACATAAATTATGAAAAATATTTTGTAGTTCACATAAGACTTAAATACTGAGCGATTCTGTTTGCAATACTCATATTCACTAATAATAATAATAAATAAATAACAACAAAGATGATAAATAAGCTAAAACGCTTGGTTTTATTAAAAAATATCTTTACATTAATTGCAATTTCATCATTTCCACTTTAAATTAAATTAAAGTTGAAATTTTACCGGAAATGAAAACAAATGAGCAATATATATATATATATATATATATATATATAGTAAATTGAACGAAGCGATCAAAATTTGAAGATTAAAAATGTTTTGTTTGAGAATCTATTATGAGACCAGTTACTTAAAATATTTAATTGATAATGGTAGCGAGCTGTAATACTGGCGAACCGGCTCGTCGCCAAAGGCGGCTAGTTTTAAATATAGTAATCTTTTTTGCATCGAATTAAAATTAACATAATTTAAATGAAAATACACGGGATTTCGTGATTTCATATTTTGGGAAACAATTTTTATAAATAGATGTGCTCGAAAATACGTTAAAAAAATTACAAAAAAAAGCATTTATGTTTTTATACCTTTACCAATATTTTTCATTGCTTTGTCAGTGTTTCTTTTTTCAAAATAAATAGGATTTGTTTTTTTTTTCAGTATTTGCTGTTTCATACATCATTGTTGGCGTTTTCTCAATGCCAGAAGTTCTTTTCTGGTTTTCTTCGTTCTTTTATTTATTTCTCGGATAGGATGACACTTCTTTACCATTTAATCAAAATGAAAAACGTTGAAAAAGAAAGAAAGAAAAAATATCGTTTTTCCTGTTTTTAAAAAAATTAGGTTAAGCAACGAGTGGCATTGTTTCAAAAATAAAGGGAACAGAACAAAGAAAAAACAGAAAACCTATCGATTATATTCAGTATACAAGAAATGTAAAGTCATCCACTGTTCCGCAACACATGAATACATTTTAATGGCAAAAAAGAGATGATACCGAAAAATAACATAAAATAAAAATAATAAATGGCAATCATTCTTCTTACATTGCAAAGGCTGGCCATTGGCAACTTGCCAACTATCTCCTGCCTTTTTATTCCGAGTAGCGAAGTTCTGTTCCTAACTCGGAATAACTGTTTCCTAAGGACTGAAACGAAAGCAGATCTTGGCATTGTAGAGGAAGCTGTTCGCAATTGTTGAATTTCCTGCTCAGAGCTTGTAAGAATTTATTTCAGGTGTTAAAGTGATAGAAAGAAAACTCGAGTTAGGCTAGAATTTTAGCTTCCGCGAGCGAAAAATATCGTTTCTGTGGATAGTTCTAGTTTTATGAGAGAATTTCCGTATCGCTGTAAAAACCGTGTATGTTTCACTTTCTCCTCTCCTAACCTTTTATGTGAGCGATTTAAATGCATACATACTACGTGCAGCTCTAGTTGTAACAAGCTAAAAATATAGTGAAATTCCCGACAGTTGCCGTACATTTCGCTTTCATTTCTAAATAAAACTCTTGGAAAGTAATTTTATTGAATCGAGGGTTTAACATTGTTACATGCTAAAAACTGTTCTAAATATTGAAAAAAAATCGTGAATGAAAAACACTTTTATGGCAAATAAAAGAGATTCTAGTGATAAATTATTAATCGCAGAATTTCATGCATTTTATGGAATATGAAAAATTCCAGATAAAGGGTTAATGGGTGTATTAGATATTGTTCTTAGATTAAAAAAACTCTTTAGAGGTTTCAATGTCAAAGTTACTTATTGCTTTACTACAAAGTTACTTTATTACAGTTACTCTACAATATCTAGTTCTTAGACGACCTTCACCAATAATAAATGGATTCTCTGTACATTTTGAGGTTTCAATTGTATATTTAAATATAACCGCAACTTTGCAAATTCTTTAGAACTGAATTTAAACCTCAAATTATCTGCAATAATTTTTAAAGTTTGTGAAAGAAATGCGATAAATTCTTGCAATAATTAAAAAAAAACACAAGCATAGATTTTATTTTATTCAGTGTGTGTATTGTCCTTTAAATTACCGTATTTTGCACTATATTGAACAAGAGATGTTCAATGAGTCCTCTTCTAAAATGCAAAAGAAAAATGTTTTTAATGTCATATTCTATATTTTAGATTATGTCTGATAAGTTAAAATAATAAATTTGATAGATTATTACAGGTTGACATTACGAATATTAAGAAAAATTATCGATTATTTATATCACTTCTAATAGTTATTCTTGAAAAATATTTTATTAATATGTATAATTTCCATTTAAAATCAGTACTAACAATATTTATTATTAATGATAAGCGCTTTATAATCAATAAATTATGCAATCGTAACATATTCATATTTTCTTTATTGGTTTTTGTTTTAAGTAAGATTATTTTTACCTTTGGTTATTATACACATTTGTCTTTTTTATCTTACAAAACGCATGAGCAGATATTTGATATCGTAAATGAATCTTCGAATATCTTTATTTATTTTATTTCAAGCATCTTTCAGAATTTTTTGAATAATATTTCAGTTAAAAATATGTTCCTGTGTATGGACATTTAAATATACTTCTTGTGAATTACAAACATTAAAAAAATAATAAAATAGTTTCCGTTTTCTAGCGCGACATTAACTGAATTTCAGACTTATAATAATCTGTGTTATAATTCTGCAAATTTTTCTTCAATAAAAGTCATTGATTTTTCGAAATATAAAAGTAGTACTTAAGTCTGTTTATTTTATTTTATTATAATTATTCGTTATAGTAAATAAAAAAAGTCTTCAAGCTATAAAACTTTTAAGACAAGCGAATTGCGAAATCATGAATAAAAATTTTTAAGTATTAAGAATAAGAATATTCGCTAAATGGCAGAATCAAAATAATACATTTTACTAGTAATGATATAAGGGGATTTTGAAGAAAGATTATATATCTTATTGAATAAAAGATTTAAAAAATATCGCCTTTGAGTTTGGTTGCGATTATAATAAATTCACAAAATACTAACTTTTTATCACATCAGGTAAACGATATAATCATAATCCTTAATTTATGAAAATAATGTTCCCACATTTTTTTGGCATTCATCGCATAAATTTTAAATGGATTACTGAACAAATAATTTTTAATCTTTGCAAACGGTTTTCGTAGAATAAATGTTATACTTCAAAAGAATTTTCATTATTATTATATACGTATGAATAGGGATATTATATTTGATTTTTAAATGAAATATGTCGACTCAAGTAACAAAACAACAGCATGCAGCATAATTTATTTAAAGCTAGAACAGAAGTTGAGCTTTGGATTAAATTTGGAACAGAATGAAATTTTTGAAATATTGCTAGGTTTTGGGGATTTTCTTTTCTTTTTCAGAATTAAAGTGCAATATTAAATTTAAATTAATTTGTGAAATAACTGTTGAAAAAGCAACATTTGATTGCTGCTAAGAGAACCTTTCCTCTTTAAGAAAAGTTTGAAAAAAAAATAAAAGGGTTCTTGATAAAAAACAGGGTAAATTTACGTTTTGCCTTTAAACATCGCCTATAAAGATAAACATTTAACATCCACAACCATCCTAGCAATCATTACAGGATAAAGAATATTTTCGTTTTCTTTTTCTTAGTCAATCGTCTCAAAATCCATGACGTTACTATCATTGATTAGTTCGCCGATTTGAGTGATTGATCGTGGAGTGCTGGAACTGAAAGTTCATTACCTCTAGGCATAATAATGCTTAGAGTAAAAAAACAAGTTTAATATAATTATTTAAAGTAACATTTGGGATATTTTGCGACGAACCTAATAATTTTGGAACGCGGTCAGCTGACTAGGAAGATACCTGAGCTGGCGCCCCCTTCTCCAAGTTTCCATACCAGCGGGAGGCGCCTGGCACCGACAGATTTGGTGCGCCTTAGGCCCGCTTACACGGCAGTTCGATAGTGGAAATGGGTTTTGAACCCAAAATCACCCAGTTCGGAAGCTGAGGCTTTACCACAAGCCCACCGCGGTCCTAAGCAAAGTAACAAATAGATGCTATTACACAAGATAAGATAATTACAGAAGAAGAAAAAAAATTCAATATACGTGACAAAAGTGAAGATTTTAGAGATGAAGTAAAAATAAAAGAACATAAAAGGGGGGGGGAGAGAAAAAAATACGTAATAGGAAAGTTTGATGAAGGTGTCATGCCTGGCAAAGCAAGGTGAACTGAATCCCAAAAAGAGCGTGATTGATTGTTGAATCATTTAAGAATTTTTTATCCGTCTTTTCTATCACAAAATACAAAGAAATTTAAGGTCACGGAATTAACAGAAAATTTCACTTCTCTAGTACAGAAACAACCGGATTATTAATTTCCTCGGGTTAGGATGACATGTTTTTCGTTTTCTATAATTTATGCGACCTCAGCTATCGAAAGTTGGAGCTCCGGAATCTGAAAATGAAAAATATCGACAAAGAGCCAAAAACAGGTGTTTTTGCTAACTTACAGTGTCTGGTAATTAATATTTTATTATGAGTTATTATGTTACGAAGAGTATTTTTGACATTTTTGAAGTTGCTTCTTTGTAATAATGTTAGAGAAACTGCTACATTATTTCCTTCAAAATCATTTTGATCTGCTCTATATAAAGGCAATAAAGAATAATATGTTTTGAATCTAAAAATATATATCATTTTTTTTTTATTTAACTTTCATACTCATTGAATCTACAGTTGGTATCAATCATCATTCTTTGATTCGATTTTCTTACACATTAAATATAAGTTTAGGTATCAGCTTCTTATCTCAGGTTCTATTTTGTCTTCATTTTTAATGCTTTTTATTCCATTGATTTTTTTATAGAAGTGATTTATATTTAAGCGCAATACTAGGTATTAATTATGTTTGTTGTTTTTTACTTATATTAACATCCGTTATAAGGCAGCAATAGGACTATTTTGGGACGGACCTCGTAATTTTTAACCACCGTCAGATGACGAACACGACATCTGAGTTGGTACCCCCCCCTATCTACACCACACCACACCAACGGGAGGATGTTTGGCCCTGACGGATTTAACGTACAACAGACCCCCTCACACGACGGTTCTTCGGTGGAATCAGGTCTCGAACTTAAAAGGCTCACCATCAGAGACATTACCACCAGTCCACTTTGGCCTTAGGTATTAATTATGAGTTAACATGTTAAGAAGAGCATTTTTGACATTTTTAAAAATGCTTCACTGTAATTATATTCAACAAACTGCAACATCAGTTTCTTCACAATCGCTTTGACTCGTTATATATAGAATCAGTAAGGGATATTAATTGAATCTACTAAGTATCAATTTTTGTTTCGATATAATTTTCTTAATTATTTAATATAATGTTAGGTATCAGTCCTTTTTCTTCGATTCAGTATTGGATTAAAGATTGGATATCAGTCTTTTTCTTTTGATACAATTTTTATACATCTATCTATACTTATAATAAAGCTCAATGTGTGTGTGTGTGTGTGTGTGTGTGTGTGTGTGTGTGTGTGTGTGT
>JAPMOR010007098.1:19567-25287 GCA_026543865.1 Argiope aurantia
CATCCTCTCTTTACTTGATGTTCAATTTTTGTTGCCGCAGATTGAAATAACACCCATCGGTCACTGAGATAGCTTCTCACCAACCTGAACAAATTCATTGGGCAAGCTGACTGAGTCAGCTGGTATAGGATGGACTCCCAACTTATATTATCGAACGCTCCCGCCACGTCCAATGAGATCATGCATACGCCCTGGTTTTCCTGGATCTTTTCCGACACCACCGTTTTTAGGGCAAAGCCCGCGGTTTCACAGGACTTTTCAGCCCGGAAACCATGTTGAAGCGAGTTCAACAAGTTGTTGGAATGGTAGTGGTGCAGAATTCTCTGGGAGACCAGTTTGTCTAGCACTTTGCTCATTGTTGACAACAAACAGATCGGACGGTAGGACCTCGGGTCACTAGTATCTTTGCCCGGTTTATTGAGAAGTATCAATTTAGCTTTCCTCCAAGGCCTCGGAAAATGTCCCAAGTCCATGCATCTGTTAAACAGAGACACCAGCAGCAATGGACTTTTGTTGTTAATGGCCACTAGTACTTCATAGGGAATACCGTCAAAGCCAGGTGCTCTCCTTTTTCTGGTGTTCTTCAGGGCTTGCTGAACTTCCCCAATTTGGAAGTTTGGGTCGTTGCTTGTGGTCTGGTAATTTTCCACATAAGCCCTCCTGGCCCCTTGTTCCGGAGTTTCCGACAACATTTCGTCCTCCGGAAACAGGATGTTAATAATGTGTTCGACGGATTCCCGTAAGGTGTTGCAATGCCTACCGCCTTTCTGAATGCTCCCAATGACGAGAGGTCGACTAACCTTATTCGCACAAATTCTGTATGGCAGCGCATACGTGTTCAAACTGGACACCTCCTTACAAAACTCGGTCCAGCTATTATCCCGTTTTTGGGAGAGCAATCTTCTAAACACAGATCTTGACTTTTTGAATGCAACTTTTCTTACAATTTTCTCACCCGGACTCAGAGTACGATGGAATCGCCTCTTCAGAGCAACAGTTTTGTTTCTGAGCACTTCGAGTTCTGCGTCCCACCATGGCACTGTTTTGGGTCTTGAACTCACATGTTTGAGATAGGTTGTGCTAACATTTTGAATTGTCACTGTAAGCCCCAGCACGAACCTATCCAATTCTTCAGGGCTTTCTGCTCTCCTCAGCTGTTCGAGGAGTGTTGGCAATAAGGAGGCTAACTTACTTGCCATTTTCCGCAATCTAAATTTATTTAGCCTGAACATCGGGGCACGCTCTTCTGTGCTCGCCGGACCCAGATCGAATGTTAGATAATTGTGATCACTAAGCGTACTTGTAATCACCTGCCATGATGGAGCCGCATAGTCAAAGACGTCAGACGCCACCGTAACATCAATCCAACTCCTCCCGTTCACAGTTTCGAAGGTTGGCGGAGAATCTGGTTTATTCCAGATATTTAGACCAGTTGTTGTTAAGAAGTCGACGAAAGGCAGCCCTTCATCCGAGCTTCTATGGTCATTTATACTTGGGCCCCATAAGGGATGCCTCATATTAATGTCTCCACCTATGATCACCCTTGAGCTTTTTAGCATGTTTACTGTCGCTAGTAATTGTGCGACGAGCTCCTCCTTCTCACTGCTTGGGGGGAAGTAGACCGACACCACGGTCACGCTTTGGTTGCCGTCAGATATCTGAGCCGCGGTGATGAACCTAGTCTGCACCAGCATCTTCGCATCCAAGTTGTTGTTAGTAATTAGGATGGCCGTGCTTCCACCCGTTTCATGTATTGCTCTCCATCCCATTGGTAGAGCCGCCAATGAGCCCCTGATGGTGTACGGCTCTTGTATCAAATAGATGTCAAATGGGCCGCCTTTAACCAATGGGAGTTCCCCAGTTGCGGGTTTTGACCGTCCCAAGTTCGCTTGGAGGAATTTCCAGCCACCAATTCTGGATACCAGACCTTTATCCATAGTTGGTGTTTCTTTTTATTTTTTCAACTTCTCTTAGATAGGTTGGACATTTCCTATCCAGAGCCGAGTGATTCGTAGTGGCACGATCACTCTTCCTATTTCTGTTGTTATCGCAACAGTTTGGGCATTTGGGAGTGTCACGCTTACACTCTTTCTTTGCGTGACTGCCCGTGCATCGGGGACATCTTTCCTCGGTGCTTTTACAAACCGCCTTTATGTGGCCAAACTTGAAGCATTTAAAGCATCTTGTTGGCTGTACGAACTCCTGAAAGTTGTGGGAAGTAAACCCACAGTTCAGGTGTTTTCTGTTTCTAATTTCCCTATAGATGTTGGGGGTGACCGCGATAACCCAGCTCTCTGAGTTACCCCTTCCCCTGAGGCGGAACTTTACCCTCATGTCGCCATCAGGGAGTGCGTTACTCTTCCTGAGGCGCTTGAGGATTTTGGTTTCCTGTTTGTCCCTATCTTGAGCTTCGCCCCTCTCGAAGCCGTGGACGATTATGTGTGGATCCCTCCCCTTGGGATCACTAATCGTCATTTTTTGCTCCACCTCGGGGCAACTCCTTAGAGCTTTGTCCAATTTTTCCTTCATCTCTATTGTTTGGGTTACGAGCAGCACCCCCTTATTCCTAACAGGTCGGGAGGCCACCAACGTAACTCCGATCTTCCCTAATTTGATGTTCTTCTCCAGGTGTCGTCTCACCTGGAGGGAGTCACTAAATAAATTGTCTTCTTTGGGGTGCACGATGGTCACACCCTGCTTCTGACCACTAGGGGCCTTTGGGCGATTAGGGTTTTTATTTTCCTTTTTGCCTTTTTGCATCTTCTCTCCCTTGCTGGCCATCTCAGCAAAGCTGGGTTTAGGGCTTTCTGACTTTTTGGGCGGTGCAGGATCTTTTTCTTTCACTGCCTCCGTTTGGCATGCAATTTCTTCCCGCTCCACAAGGGGAACCGGGAGGTCCGTTTGCGAATCTTTTTCAGCCGTGTGAGCGGACGGTCTCAACTCATAGGCTGCAACTATATAGTTGACGAGCCTATCCGCCGCCTGCTGACTGATCTTAAGCCCTGCTATGTACCGAGTGGCACGGTTGATAAGTTTGCCAAACGTGTTGGCTTTTGACCCAGTGGATCTTACCTGGGTCGCCCTCTTCTTCCGGCCCGCCTTGACAGCCAGCTTGGGAGAGCTCTCGCACTCAGGCTGATTCGTGGAAGTGGCCACCACGATCTCATCATTTTCATAACTATTTTCCTCAACATCCTGCTGAGGTTCAGGAATTGCTTCAATGTTCCTGATATCACAGGAATCTAACGATACATCGGATAGCGTAATTTCTGACATTCCAGAGCGTATAATCTTAGAAGTGTCAGTTGTATCCATAATGACTATTTTGGTTTGTTTGGTCAATTCACTTACGGCGGAACTGACCAAGCACCGCCCCATTCCTCGACCGGAGTCTACAGGGAACTAACAGGGCCCTTTGCCCTTCCAGAGCGTCCCCCCGTGGGCGTCACCCCACGTCCCAAGACAAGTCTTGGGAGATTTCTACGAAGGGCTCTACCCTGGTCAAGCCCGCGGTACCATTCGTCGACTCTTCTATGAGCAGAGTCATTGACCCAGGTATCTCATAGCTGCGCCACTCCGTAGATCTCCACACGCCAAATCACGGTAAATCCTCTGGCCAAGGGTCGACGTTACCGCCGATGATCCCAAGACTGGTACGATACCGCTTGGCATTTAAGCCAGACTTGACATGCTTCCTTCTCCTCGGTTTTGACAACTACTCGACCACCGTGATCCGTGCTTAATGCGCTTCCGAACCACGGAATTTTAACTCTCTCTTTTTTCCTTTTTGAAGTTTTAAACTTTTTTCTTACATTTTAGTGTGGCACTTAGGTCTCCCAGGAACCCAGAGGTACAATACACAAAAGATACAAGCATATGACATTAACAAAATCATCTAGCTGGCTCCATTTACATAGGGAACTACGAGCCAACTCTTGGTGAATATCAAACAACAGTGTCAATCACCCACTGTCCAATCAGAGCCATTATTAAGATCTTTAAAGTTCCAACAGTCCCGTAGGACTTAGATTTTGAATTGTCAGAACGCAGGACCAACCATCCTGCAATTAATGGAGCACGGGATACAAGCTCCCAAACATAAAAGGAAAAAGCGACTCCTACTGAGAACCAGCAAAGAGCCGCCTTTGGATCGGGTACAGCGAAACGACCAACACTTACAAGTTGTTTCACATGTAGATTTGCTACACCACCTAGAGAATTGCTTCCTCGTCACCAAGACCAAGGATTCTCAAAACCACCACTTCTCTTCATTTCTCGGGCCAGATCTAAGGCTGCCCTTTCAACTTATTCCCGTGGAAATTTAGTTTGGAGTTAAGAGGCCTCTGCTACGCCACACAAGTTGGCGGAGTGTCCTCCTCCGTAACGTCTCGCGCCACGAGAAGGCATTTCCACTGTGGGTGAGGAGAGCCTATTTGAGACGGAATCACTCACCCTTCTCTCCTTTCGGAGAGGCGAGACAGTAGATAGGGACAGTTGGGAATCTCGTTAATCCATTCATGCGCGTCACTAATTAGATGACGAGGCATTTGGCTACCTTAAGAGAGTCATAGTTACTCCCGCCGTTTACCCGCGCTTGGATGAATTTCTTCACTTTGACATTCAGAGCACTGGGCAGAAATCACATTGCGTCAGCACCGCTCGCCGGCCATCGCAATGCTTTGTTTTAATTAGACAGTCGGATTCCCTTAGTCCGTGCCAGTTCTGAGTCGGCTGTTAGTCGCCCGCCGAAACGGTCGGTCCGCACGATTGCACGGTCCGCCGCGCAGCTGAGGCATTCCACGGGAAGGCCCCGACGCTGGTCCGGGCCGAACCGAACCGAGTCGCCCCGGTCAGTCTCGCCCAGTCCCGGTGCAGTGCCACACCCGCTTCGGACCCCAGCCCGACGGGCCCAGTCCTCAGAGCCAATCCTTGTCCCGAAGTTACGGATCGAACTTGCCGACTTCCCTTACCTACATTGTTCTATCGACTAGAGGCTGTTCACCTTGGAGACCTGCTGCGGATATGGGTACGGACCGGCACGAAAATCACACTCTCTCCCTCGGATTTGCAAGGGCCGACAGAGGCGCACCGGACACCGCAAGAGCCGCGGTGCTTTTACGGGAACAGCGTCCCTATCTCCGGACGAGCCGATTCCAGGGACACGAACCCTTACAAAGAAAAAGACAACTCTTCCCCGGGTCCTCCGTCGACGTCTCCGAGTTCGGTTGCGTTACCGCACTTGACCCCGAGGGGTCTATCTCCGTGTCCGGGTTGGGGAATATTGACCCCATTCCCTTTCGGTCGGCAGCGAGACTAACACACTATAAAAATAATTAGTATCAATGTCTCGCTTCAGAACGGATTTCTCCGATTCCTTAGGGCCGACTGACCCATGTTCAACTGCTGTTCACATGGAACCCTTCTCCAACTTCAGTCCTCAAGGTTCTCACTTGAGTATTTGCTACTACCACCAAGATCTGCACCGGTGGCGGCTCCAGGCGGGCTCACGCCCGGCACCTTCGACGCTCGCCACCGCGACCCTCCTACTCACCGCCGGTTAATCCTCATATAAAAATGAAATCTCCGGCGGCGGTCGGGTATGGGCTCGACGCTGAAGCATCGTCCATTTTCAGGGCTAGTTGCTTCGGCAGGTGAGTTGTTACACACTCCTTAGCGGATTCCGACTTCCATGGCCACCGTCCTGCTGTCTGGAGCAACCA
>JAPMOR010007115.1:0-12030 GCA_026543865.1 Argiope aurantia
ACAGTTGCTTATTGGGCTACAGAGCCGATACAAAGAATTTCTCAGTGGAGTAATTTAGATGACGCATACTTACAAAGCACCTTTGTATACGGAAAAAAATAAGATTTTTATAATTAAAGTAGATTTATCACTGTACATACAGTTGTGTACATGTACATGTGTATTACTGTACATACCCTTGCATTTAGAGGATTTTGAATTTTCAAAATAGATGTAAAAGTGTCATTGCTTTAACATTTTCTTTAATTTTTATTATATGGATGCATTTGTGTTTTTTTCATTATTTTTTATTTACTTAGCGCGTTTTGTTCTCTTGGGACTAATAGCAATGAAAACAAATGTTCATAAATACTATAATTATTTTTATACATAAAACAAAGAATGTATGAATAAATTATTAGTTAAAATTGTAAAGAATATTTTTTATATAAATATGACAACGGGCATGTGAATAAATATGTGTACGAAATAAGAAAATGTTAAATGTTTTCCTTGGACAAAAATGACAATAAGTAGATACGGAATTATAAATTGCAAATAATAATATTCTGCATGTGTGACATGAAACCTCATGTGGAATATTTTATATATTATTAATAATATGTAAAATATTTTACCTGAGTTGACAACGTGCAAAAGCATAAACTTACAATTACACGTCTTACAGTGTGAATGAAAAAGCTTTTGGTAAACATTTTATCTTGTAAATAAGGCCCTTTTTTGTGAAATAAATCATAAGAAAAATTAAATCCAGCATGTATGAAAATAAGGTAATTGGATTTGCAAGTCACAAAAATATTTCAAAATGTTCTACGAAAAAAATAATGGAAATTTACCACTGCTGAATTTGACATTGCTGATTTTTGATCTGAAAGCAAAACTTTAGGAACATTTTAAATTAATTGTATTTAAAAATCAATTTTAGGTATATTTCGAATTGTAAATAATCATTAAAAAAGGCTTCAAATTCTTATTAAAAGTAATCGGAATTTCAATGTTTTTACATACTTTTGGGACATATTTGTTATATTTTGCATTTACTTCTTGGAGAAATGATATTTAAAATTTATTTCATTTGTAATAATATAATTTTTTTTAAATTTGAGCTTTTGTCAATGTGATAGCAGCTTGTTTATGAAGGTTAATTTTTCTCATGCACGCAGAGCATTTTCGTGCAGGTTAAATTTTATTTTTATTGCATGCCAGCTAAATTACTGATAAATATGGATAAATTATTTTTTAAAATCATTAAAAAATAGAAATTTGATTTGTAATTCAAAATTTTAAGTGAATGGCAGCGTTGTAACATTTTTTCTTAGTTTATTGAACGCTGTTGTAATATTCCATAAAATAAAAGATGTCGATTAAAAAAAATGGCTGTTAGCTTCTTGCTTTTGTTAAGAATATTTACTTAATTGCAAAGAATCTGGGATTCAAATAAAATGAGTGACATTAGCAGTCAGAAAATACAGAACATAATTTTTTTTTTTTGAAATAGATAACGTAAGAGTTTTTGTGACTGTTTATTAAACGAAGTTTTCGATTGTACGCTAAAATATTATTGCATAAAAATTATTTTGAAACATTTAAGAAATTAACTTTTCAGTGACATCAGTTTTTATCTATTTGTAATCTTTTATCTAATTTTAATAAATCTGTTGGACTCATTTTTAAATGTATTTTAGAACAATACATTTTGTTTAAAATAATACGCTTATGTGACTACTAAATATATTACTTGTGTACACACTATTAGGGCTATAAATATGAAGAGATTTATATATCTAGAAATTGACATAAATTTACACTTTCACCGCACTTCTTACTACTATACGAGATTACAGATAATAAAAGACACAAATTGAAACTTTTAAAATTATTCCATGAAAAAAAAACACCTTTTTTTTCAAAAATTGAATCTGGATTTCAGTTTAAAAATAAAGCTTAACTTATCTATGAAAAGAAACTTTTTCATTCTAAAGAAAGTTTTTCAACGGGACTGAAAAAAAAAGAAGAATTTAATTTAGTTTCTTGAGGTATAAAAGAACACATGAGAAGTGGCTAAAAACTGTTTCAGGAAAAAAGGTCTTTCATTATTTTTTTTTATTTCTGATAATAAAGTTCAAATAAGAAAATATTTTTAAAATATGTGTAATGGTTTAGAAAAAGATGGATAAATGGTAAAATGTGTAAGATTTCTTTTATAAAAAATATAAAATATACTCTTAAATAAAAGGAGCCCATTTGATTTTTGATTCTTTAAAAGTTGAAAGAAATTGGAAGATTTTTAATTTGGAACAAATATTTCGTTTTAAAATCCTGAAATTGGAAAGCTTTGTCATTTACGGAATACTTTCAATAAATTAATAAGTCAGACAAAAACTGTCTTAAATAAATTAAATTTTGCATATAGAAGGATTGATACTTTAAACTTTTGGAAATTGCAGTCAAGATATTCTATGTTGTTATGAATTCAGAGTACTTTCGATTTATTGATCGGTGAAGAAACACAATGAACAAGCCTCAGTAACAAACGACGGGTTTTATTAATACGAAGACAAGAATACGCAGACAAAAAATGAACAGCCGAAACGTACACAAGCAACACACAGCAAAATACTAAAACAAACAGTAGCCCACAATTAGTAATAAGTAGTAATAACAACCACAGCACAGAAAACGTTCAGATAAAATTCAGCAGAAGGAGGGAATCTACATAGCTGCACTCTAAAGTCTCTCCAAACGCCTGCAATTTTCCACTGTCTCCTCGCTTTAGGCTGCATCCAACTATCCACTCGCTACTGCATGACTGGCTACTAAACGCACGATTTGAAGCTGCTCCTATAATAAACTCCAGAATTCAGCACCCAGCTTAATTCACCAATCGCTAATCCATCGCTAATCACTAATCCAACTATTCTTCGGTTGACTCGCTATGCAGCTCTAAACCTCCCGACGACTCTATACATGATGGCTTCAGCTTAGACAGCCTGCCTTTTATAATTCCCGAAGGCGGGTACATAAGGTTGTGGAGCAATCAGTCATATCTCGGTTCCTATCGGCTATATCGCCGAAATTCTGGAAGATTCCAATATTATCTCCCAAATTCATCACCAAACTCTGGGATCATTGATTTGGCACCCGATCAGCATCGAACAGAGATGATCGTAAGACGGTCTTTCAAGTGATCGTACTTTTAACCAACATTAGAGATTTGCAACATTATATTACACATATTCATGAGAAACATGAGTTTTATTATATACAGAGTTATTGAAATATTAATTTTATATACAATTAAAAATCTTTCTACGTAAGCCTTTGTCTGAATCGTATTCCAAGAGAATAAAAAACTTTCTCCATTTAAATCTGTTAATTGATTTATTTTCTTATATGAAAAATGTATTAAACTTCTTGAAGTTTAAAGAATTCTTCATTAATGGAAATAAGGCCAGTTCTTTCTAGTATACTGTGATGGTTATGGAAAAGTGTGATCTTTGTGCAGGTGATAAAAATAAATGCATGTAAGAAAATGTCCAGTAAGAATGCATGCAACTTTTCAAACATTTTAATGCTTACATTTAAATGAATCATGTTGTGATTTTAATATCATGGAAACTGATATCCAAAAACATTTACTGCTGATAGTTATAATATGTCATATAATCTACAAGATGTATAGCTCACTTTTTTTCGCACTTTAATAATATTAAAAAATATACTCACTAGTAATAAAAAATTATGAGTGGAAATAAACTCTGAATAAAAGTTTTAGTTAGTGTCATTCAATTATTGCTTTTAAATAGTCCCGTTTATTTTTATTTTTGATGTTAAAATTGATTTCATGTTCATCAGAATACAAAAATCTTAAATTAAAAGAATACCATACATTTCACTAAATTAATTAATTTTGTTAATTCTATTGAAATATTCGGATTATAAATGTATTTCTTTCTCCTAGGTAAATTACAAATAACATTCTAAATTGTAAAAAATCGAGTTTAAATGTTTTGAATGAAAATATATATTCATAAACAGATGACTTTAGATCAACTAGGATATTGACTGCATTTAATATCCATTAATTTATTTATACATAAATCCATGCTCATGATTCCATCAACAAACTAATTTTATGCATCATATTCTCTTACACCTGCTCTGTGCGTCGTGTTCATGAACTTTTTTTAAAGGAAATAAATCTCATGACAATATAATGCTATTAATAACGTAATAACACTGTTCATCTTATTAATAAAGGTATTTTTAGGAAGCTATTTTAAAGGTTTCATTTTTTTTTATTCGTCATGTAAATGAATTACACAGATATTAAAAACAATTCTGCTTTCTGAGATTTCAAAAAAAAAATGGTAGAAAATTACACTCTTAAATATTTTTTGAAATAATGACAACTCCTTGAATCTAAAAGCAACGATGCAATCAATTGCTGTAAATTATGTAAAAAATATTTTTACAGCAATACCAAAATTCATAAAAATTTGAAAGAATATTAAATTGCTGTCATTTAAAAGGCAAATTTTTAGATTTCATAATCACGTAAAAATAATTTTTGTGTTGTATAACTTTAGGAATTCATGCTGAGAAACTTCGAATTTTCATACAATTTATAATTAATTAAAAATAAAATTTCAAAACATCCCTTTGGAGCGCACAGTACCGTCCTCCAAAGTACGTATGTGCGAAACTTGGTAGGTCTAAATTAAAAGAATTTGGCTGGTAGATCACCAATACACAGACATACCCACATTCCTTCTTATTCTTAGTAGAGATTGAAGTTTCGAACATTAAATAACATTATTGTGCAACAATTTAAACAATGTAATATCACAGACTTGAAAAAAAACCCTTTGTAGAAGTACATATGCATATAATATACAATCGTTATTTGTTATTCTTTCAGATGTTTAAACTAATTGACTGGAATAATGTAAAATATTTTTTTTTCAATTGTTATGAAATGAATTCAGAAAAATGCAATTAACTTACGATTTTTAAATGGATTGATAGATACTGAGTTTTTCATAAAGAAAATATAAAATTTTATTTTCCAGTTCAGTATTTCAGTTAAGATTTAAAATATGATTCAAATATAAATCTTAACAGCTTCAGAAAGCATCTCCAAAAAATTTCTCTGATGGTATTAGCTTCTTTTATAAAAGTTTAAGCATCATGATAATCACAACAATCTCCAAGAAAATGCTAAATAAGGAAACAATTCTTTTATTCTGCTTAAAAGATATTTTCGTAATGCATTTGCCGTAAAAGAAACTTTAAATGAAAGGTTATTTTTAAAATAGTGAGCAATTCAAGGCAGTATTGCATTAGGGATGTTTTTTTTTAAAACATATTCTTTTTTGCCTTCTCAGACTAACAAACTGAAGCAAGTGTGCTATTTATAGGCCGAATCTCCTCTGTGAATGACTTTTGCTGACTTAAGATAAACTGAAACATTTATACTTATTCTTGAATGAAGAGAAAAACTATTTGATTTTCTGCGAAGTACTTTGTTCTTCTTTATCAAATGTTATTTTCCAGTCTCTTTTATTATTTCTCTACATTTCGTATTCTCTTTTATGAAGCTGCTTCTGAACTTTTTCTAGGAGATACTAATAAGTATACATAACGTGTATTTCATTCCATAGAAATAAAATAAAAAAAATTCTTATTTTAATAATCTTAAAAGCCGAAAAAGCAAAATAAATTCGAATTTTGAAACGAAACTCTTACCTAAAATTATTGTAACTCAAATATATAATACAGAATATTCAAAAAATATGTTTCCATTTTAAATGACTACAACATAAACAGAAAATAATATGTATCAGGAACGGCTATCACACGCATAGCAGATAACATATAAAATAAACGCAGGTAACTAACCACAGTTGAAGCACACAAACACAATGCAGAAATCCATTACAGATTGCAGGTAATAAATAGTTAAACCCTTCGGGGCCATTCTTAAAATATTGCTTCGATTTGAATATATTTAATTATCCCGTTGATCTTGAAATATATAAACTATAGAACAATATAGGAAGATAGATCGCTCTGTGATCAACGTTTCCAAGAGATTATTCAGTTTATTGATTCTCTCTCGAGTTTATATAGGTTTCCGTGATAAAGCGCTGAATTTTCTAGAAGAATCGTTGGATCTTGATAGATACGTCTTAATTCTTGTACTTTCTATAATTTTTTTTCCTTTCATGGTGGTCTTTTATCCAACATCCAATGAATTAATTGCAAAAGTATAATAGTAATTAAGCAGGTAAACAATACTGCAGATTCGTAACAAAATAAATATAAAATTTAAGAAACTAATATCTCCAGAATGCTGTTGAGGATAAAGTAAGAGTGGAAATGTTACATAAATGTTACAAATGAGTTTCTTCTTTACTCAATGGAATTTCTCTCAACTCCTTTCCTTCTATAAATATTCGTAAAGTGTTATCGTTGTCAAATCCAGTAAAAAGGGAGGATATGATATTCTCCAACACTTTTTGATAAGGTAAAATATAAATTTGTACTCTGCACTGAAAAGATAAAAATTATTTGAGAAAAAAATTAATTTTAATGCAGAAATTCAGACAATGTAGTTTAATCTTCAAGATGTAAAGGCAATTCGATATATTTCAATCACGATAGTGAATTTTCCATAACTTTTTTACGTATTATCCAATTATGTGGGGTATGTTAAAAACTCATCCCCACATAAAATGATAGACATTGGGTAAGGAAATAAATGCCTTCCATGACATTAGCAAACAATAGCTACGAAACATACATTTTTTTTCGTGACTCCAACTTTTTTACTAAATCTATCTTGCCAATATTTATTTTATAAAGCCTTTTCTCTAACCCAAGGAAACCAAAATGTGACACTGAATTATAACTGTAGTTGCTAGATAATATGCCTAATTTTTATTTAGCTTATGAGTTGTGTTTTCAAAATTTGATAAGAATTTATTTCTATAAGAATTTCGAACATACTAACCTGCATATCAAAGTTTATCTACCTAGCGGTTCGTGTTTTGTTGTAATGAAGATTACGTGTATCGAATCAACCAGAGAAACTGCTTGTAAATGGATTTTGTTCAAATTTAATAGAAATGTGCAAATTTGGTCCTAAATCTATATACGAAATTTCATTCTTCTAGCTCAAAGCAATTTTGATTTATAGCATTCACAGACGGACAGACATAATGCCAAATATGTGATTTCGAACTCGGGGAAGTCTGAAAGTGGATATTCGTCGCAGTGTCGAAATTTTTGAAGATGATGATACTTTCTTTATATTTCTTTTACAAGAAAGTAAGAAGTTAAAATTTCTCATAAGAATTTTCCATTTCCTTGTATCCACAGCTGACACTGGCGCTCACTTAAAATAATTAGATAATAATGATGTAAGTTTTGAAGAAAAAAAATGCTAATCATGTTTGTACAATTTTTAAACAATGTTTTAAATAAGTATGTGTTTTTTAATTTACTTTGGAAAAATTCTTGAAATCTTTACAAAACAGTGTATTCTATTGAAATATTTAAACAAGAGGACACATATGTGTAGACATTAGTTTTAAATTTGTTTACAAATCTTACCATTCGGAAATTTAAAAAAAGAAAAAAAAAACTATCATGTTCAAAATCCATCAAGCGTCTAATTTTAGCTTGTTTTCTCCAATTAATGCCATCTGCTCCGCTTTCCTTAAATTAAGAAAAAAATCCCAAAAAGTTAGCTGAAAAATGAACGTATTGTAGCGAAATTTCAGCAAAATATTTTTAAAAAATAGTTGAATTAAAGTATATTAAATAACTGTAAAGATAACGTAGCTTCTTTCTAAATGCGTGCTTACAAGTAATTCAAAATGCACCTGTAATTTAATTAATTTCAAATGTTAATTATATAAAAAAAATCGCAAGCATCCACTTTAACGACATATTAATCATTTATCCTTCAATGAGAATTCATTTGGAGATTAAAAACTTCAAGATCGCAAAGAGGAGACCGGATGGTTAAATGAAGTTTCTTTTTTGGTGACAATTTCAAATGATGGATTTGGTGTAACGAGTTTTATGTTATATAGAAAAAAAAATCCCCTTAAAGTCTGGTATAGCTTCTTTGAGTTATTCTCAAAGTATTAAATCTAAAAAATAATAAAGATGAATGTGTGAATTGCGTTCTACAGGCTAGATCTTCTGATCTGCGGTTACCAAATTTGGTCCATATGTATTTTGGAGGATGGTATGTGCAATATAGAGATATTTTTGTTCGGAAATTTTATTAGAATTTTAATTTATTAAAAAGTAATTTTTTTTTAATTTTTTTCCCCTCAATAGCATCCGAACATATTATTACGCAAAAATAAATTTTACATTCATTTGAAAATTTAAAAACAAAAAAAATGTCTTTTTAATAATACTAATTTAAAAGTCGTGCACATTTTCGCTGAAATTTTAATTTTTTTTAAAAATTTGGCCTCATTCAAAACAATAGAATACTTTGTTGCCTGAACCGTTTTCGTTGTTTCATCACCAAACTGATCACGTAATTTTTTACTATTGTTGAAAGATAAATAATAAAAATATTTTAAGTATTTATGTAGTTTAGGAAACGTATAAACAATACTGCGAAATTTATGTTTATAAATCCCAGTATATGATATATATTATGGTTCACATTCTAAGGCATATATGATACTCAAATTCACTTTTTTTATAGCAGCATGACATCATGGAGCTGATATCCATTATAATGTTTCGCTTTACACGATAGACAAAACTGAACTAAAGCAATTAAAATAGCATGTCATTATTGTCAAATAATTTGACGAAATCATAAGTATGTTGTCATAAATAAAGATTTGTTCAGTTTTTAAAGAATTTCCCTCTTTAAGCATTGGAACAAAGATTTATAACTAATTTATTCGACGAATCAGCTGTTCGTCTGAGTCGGCTAGTTTTTAGAATGAAGCAAACTAATATTTCGCATTGTTTCACATACAAAACCGATGGTGTCAACATTTTCTCTGCGCAAAATCCTTCATAAAATTGATTGGACATCTTAGTAACCTCTTCAGGACATAATTTCTTAAAAATAAAAATATAATATAATTTTTTATTTGATTATAATTTTTTATATTGCTGAGATAAAGAAAAAATTGAATTGTTTCTTTTGGATTCTCTTCGAATACATTTTAATTTTCTGCTCTGAGAATAATTATAATTTAAAGAAATCTTAACATAAATTAGTCTATTAGCATCTTTCAAGCTAGATTCATTGGTATATTAGTATCCGAAAATGCATGTTTTTTTAATGTCGTTTCGATTCTGACAGACCATTTCTTTAAAATCACAAAGTATTAATTAATTTCTATTTAAAGTAATCATAGATTTATTTAAAGCCATTTAACCAAACATTAAGACCCTAACTTTCTTGTAAATAGTTAAATAGTGAGGAAAAGAACAATTTAGAACGTAATGCAAAAGAAAATTCAAATTTTGTTTGACTACGTATTATTTTTGCGTGACTTCTCCTGGTCATTTGGGCAACGTCCAGACTGTAGTCCTATTTCACTATCCTGTATAATTTCAATGCGTGGAGGTACATCGTGTCATTAAGATAGTCTATAAGATTTTTCTATTAAACGAAGACTCAAGAATATTTTGATAGCCACAACTTTGTTCTGCATGTTTCTGTGTGAACATTCCTTTAGAAGTGAACTAAGCAGAAAATATATTTAATATGATACAAGCGAAAACTAAAGTTTGTTTGAGTATGTAAAAATTGTCATATGTGACTTATCGTGGCACATGGGCAATATCCAAACTCTTGCCTACTTCGTTTCCATGTGAGACATTGTAAATGTATACTTTCAGCTTGTCCACAGTTGCACACGATGAAGGTATAACATAGTCAGTGGCATATTGCAATTAAATAAAGAAGATTTTGACTGTCATATTTTTGTTCTACATTTCATTAAGTCAGTAAATTTACCTTATTCGCTTGTAGTGAGTGTATAGTGTGAAAACAATCAGAAGGCCTCAATAACGAAGGACAACTTATATTAAACACGAATACAAGAATACGTAGACAATAAATATACAGACGAGATGAACACAGGCAACGCACAGCAGCACACTACAACAAACAGTAGCCCACATGTAGTAATCGGTAGTAATAACAAACACAGCACACAAAGCGGCCAGACAGAATTCTGCAGGAGAAGGGATCCTCGGAGCTTCTCTCCACGGTCTCTCCAAACGCCTGTAATTCTCCACTTTCTCCTCATTTTAGCTGCATCTATCTGCCGACTCACTACTACAAGACTGGTAGAACTCACACGCCTCGTTGCTGCTTCTACAATAAACACCAGTATTCGGCACACAGCTCAATTCAGTAATAACTTGAGCTCCACACAATGCTTGCTCTTTGCTGGACTGATCCAACTATTTGCCGTTCACTTTCCAATATTGTCTTCAGCTTAGTCTGCCAGCCTTTTATAGTTCCCGAAAACAGACAAAAAAGGTTCTGATACAATCAGGTATACCTAGGTACCTATTGGTTCTATGCCCAAAATTCTGAAAGATTCTAGTATTATCTATTTGATCGCAAAAGTCGCAAAATTCGCCGTCAAGTCATCAAATGGTTGCCAATTTTGTCGCCAAGCTCTGAGATCACTGATTCAGCATTATAAATAACGCAATATAAATAAAGCAACATTATAAATTTATAACAATATTTTATATTTCTCGGCCTTAAATAGACAGGAAAATATAAATATAATACATATGGTGTAGTAATATATAATACATAAATTTGTTTGAGTATGTAATAATTTCCCTGTGTGACTTCCCTTTGCACATGGGCAAGAATCAGTAGTACAACACTACCATGTGAAATAGTATCAGTGCATACCTTGAAGTAGGACTATATCAGAGGATTATGATAATCATGTATTTCTATAAGCTTGAGCTACATGCTTTATTGTGAGGCTGCTTCACAGTGACATAAAACGGACTACCGAATAGTTGTCTACGCAACCAAGAAAAGCCACATAGAAAAATTGCCTTGCACGCGCTCAAATCTTTAAACCGGTGTTTCTACATTGTGTTTTCCTATCATTGTTTGCAATTAAATTTTGTAGCCATCTGCAACCAATGGAATTGTTTTAAATAAATCTATACAAGGTAACTTTTTTAACAGAAAAATATCTTGAAAGCCCTGTTTTTATTTCCTTTCAAATTTCTCCTCTTTTAAATCAGTCTGTCATAATATAAAATTAAATTTGATTGAAAAGGATTGAAAAAATTAAACCTCAACTTGTATAGCTGTTAGGCAATATGAGAAAAATTTGAACCAATCATCGCAAGAAACGTACCAAATTAAAGGTCGGCGGGTGGGGGATATAACTAAATCCATGCCCATTGGAAGAAAAAATAAATAAGGTAAAAGAAAAGAAATTTAAAGGAATAAACTTAACCATAAAGGTATCTGGCACACAAACCTAAATTTGAAGTGGGATTTTATAGGAGAAAAAACTGTGAAATAATTTGTAATTTGTGTTGAAACGGGATAACTGAATGTAATGCAAGGAAGAAACGCCTTTTAAAGTCCTCCAATTTTTATGAGTGTTTTGAGAGTTTTAAAGTTTGCTGAATGGAATTTTATTTTAACTTACACTTACCAAAATGCAAAAGAAATCGTTTTTATTGCTCTAAAGCTTCAAGGTATGGAAACGATTAGAATTTATTTCTTTTCGTGAGGGGTATTTATTTTATCTTGAGTTTAAGCAGGGATTCTTCGAATTGTTTTCCATTTCAATTCTTGTACATTTTGAAATAAAACATCAGATATTTTGAGAGTGAATGAATAGTAGTATGCTATAATTCTTATTTTTTCATGCATAATTATTTTAAATAAGACACATTATTTTTTATGATTCTCTATAGCAATTATTGTACTAAAATGTCCTTTGAAAAAGTATGCATTTATTTTTTCACATCTTATATTGT
>JAPMOR010007131.1:0-20696 GCA_026543865.1 Argiope aurantia
AGTTTCTAGTTTCCAAAAAGTTTTGCAACTAAAATTTATTTCGCAACTAAAAATTATTAAATCCTTTTTCCTTTTGCAACTAAAAATTATTTCCTATTTAAACTAAAACCAAAAATGGAACTGTAAAAAACTTTATAGTATTTAGAGAGCGCAAATACAGCTACTTCTAAAACACAGATGAACTGATACAAAAGTATAAAAATCAAGTTAATAGGAAAAACAAATAAACCAAATAAAAAAAATATATAACAAAATATAAAAAAGAATCCGGCCTGAAGACTTTTTCAAGGGTCACCCTCAGGCAGGGATTCAAAAATAGGGATTTTTTCTGTTAAGGACATGCAGACAATGAAGTCTAATAATGATTCCTCGAGACCCGAAAATCCACTGAAATTAGGCTCAAGACATATACCATTTTAACAGAAAGGAAAATACAAAACAACAAATTAGAAGAAAAACCACTAATAAGTAAAATTACAATAACAAATAAACAATAAAAACCAAAATACCATAAAATAATACTAAAGAGAATCGAAAAGGCAAGAACATACCATCAGCAGTCAAGGAAATTTTAAGCTATCGATTGTGATTCCCGCTTATTAAAAACACAAAGCTAACGGTAATTTAAGTAAAAATTGTAAGCTCCCAGCGCCATCTATTAAGTGATATAATATGCCTGGAAAGTTCTATTTTTTTTTATTTAAGCCAAAGGATTAATCCGAAACAATACCTTGTTTAATTAAGAAATTGACATGACAGTAATTTTTAGGAAATTCATTTTTAATTAAATTTTTAATGAGATTGTTTGATGCTACAATATAGGAATTTTTATTATTGCAAACACTTTTGATCCTGTTAACTTGTGAGAAAATTAGATTTTTGAAAATTTTAGATTTTAGATTGGAATGGTAGTTACATAGTTTTGTTATTTTAAAGTTGAATTCATCCCTTTTATCGTATATACCAACTACTGTTTTATCATTTGCAATTTCGATTTTTAAATCCAGAAAGGTAGAGTCAAGTTGATTTTTATTCGCTTCTGTTAGAATTAAATCTTTTGGATAGCAATTAGTAACAATATTAGTATTGTCGAAGTTAATCAAAAGTAGGTCATGAATATATCTCCACCCGTTTATTAAATTATATTTTATTACTTTTTTCTCATAGTAATGTAGAAAAATATTAGCCAAAGCACTTGAGAAAGCTGTTCCCATTGGAATGCCCTTAACTTGTTTATAAAAATTAATACCATTAAAAACGTAATTTTCAATAATATTAAAATTACATAACTCAAATCAGTTATTTTTAGGAATGATATTTTCATTTAAATATTCTTCATAGATAAAAGTGCAGACTTTTATTAATTTTTCATGAGGTAGATTAGTGTATAAATTTTCGAAATCAAAAGTATTAAGTTTATTAATGTTGTTATCTTTAAGAAGATCCAGAACTTCTTTGTTACTAGAAATAATAAAGTTATCTTCATCTTTTATTTTGTCCATGATAATTTTTAAGTATTTAAAGAAATGTTTACCCGTATAGTAACTATAACTGCCAGTGCTACTGGTCACGAATCTGAATTTTAATGGATTTTTGTGAAATTTAACTGTTGGGAATAAATACGGATAGTTAAGAGAGCAAATCTTAGTTTTTTTTTTTTTGTTTTTTTTTGCGAAAGCTAGCATTCTTTTATCTAATTCCTTTTCCTCGGTGTTCTTTAACATATAAGTTGCGTTAGAGTTATATTCATTAATTAATAGTTCTTTATAATAATATTTACAAATGAAACAGAAATTATTTGCTGATTTATCTATTACTATAATAACAAATTTTTCTTTTAAATTTTTGATTTTGTTTTTCAAAGTTTTACTAAAATAAGTTCCACGTTATTTAGATCTGTCAAATTCAATATTTATTTTTATTTTTATTTCCTTTAAAATTCTCACTTTCCATTCTCCGAAACCTTCCGCAGGCAATGGTATTTTCTAGATAATTTAGCAATAAAAACATCCAAATCATTACTAATAGAAATCAAGATTTTTTCATGGTTTATTTTTTCTCTTAATCTAAATTTTGTTCCTATTAAATCTCTTAAAGAGTTTGATACAATAATTTTTAAATTACCTGTAATAATATGATCTTTATCAACATCTATAAAATCTTTACTGTTTTCTCTGTTACAGTAACAGTCTGTAATATTTATTTTATCTAAATTTTTGCTATAGTAATTATAATTACAATTTTTTTTCTTTCAAGTTGAAGTTTATTTAAACGGGTGGAGATATATTGATGAACTACTTTTGATTAACTTCGGCAATACTAATATTGTTACTAATTGCTCTCCAAAAGATTTGATTCGAACAGAAACGAATAAAAATCAACTTGAGACTACCTTTCTGGATTTAAAAATCGAAATTGCTAATGATAAAACAATAGTTGGTATATACGATAAAAGGGATAAATTCAACTTTAAAATAACAAAACTATGTAACTACCATTCCAATCTAAAATCTAAAATTTTCAAAAATCTAATTTTCTTACAAGTTAACAGGGTCAAAAAAAATGGTCTGCAATAATATAATAGGTTTGCAATAATTCCTATATTGAAGCATCAAACAACCTCATTAAAAATTTAATTAAAAATGAATTTCCTAAAAATTACTGTAATGTCAATTTCTTAATTAAACAAGGTATGGTTTGGGATTTATCCTTTGGCTTAGATAAAAAATAGAACTTTCCAGGCATATTATATCACTCAATAAATGGCGCTGGGAGCTTACAAATTTTACCTAAATTACCGTTAGCTTTGTGTTTTTAATAAGCGGGAATCACAATAGATAGCTTAAAATTTCCTTGACTGCTGATGGTATGTCCTTGCCTTTTCGATTTTTGCGTTAGTGTTATTTTATGGTATTTTTTTTATTGTTTTTTTGTTATTGTATTTTTACTTATTAGTGGTTTTTCTTCTAATTTATTCTTCTTTATTATCATTTATTATATTTATTATTAAATTATTTCTTCTAAAGTATATAGATTACATAAAGTATGAAATAAAAAAATCATTTAGCAATTTTATCCTTTACATCGTTTCTACAAATGACTGTGCTTTGTTTATTTCAGGTATGCTCTCTTAGAAGGTTTGCGGCTTCGGCTTTAGTTTTACTGACAGACCTACATTACAAACCTCGAACGCTGCCTTATTACGACTGACAACTGTCACACACAAACTCTAGCTGATACATTTCCACTGATCTATAGCAGATCTCTCAATACAGTTGTCGAATATCATGATCGATACAGACTTACATGCAGTTGTACATAGAAAGTGTATGAAAAAGAATACATATTCGGCCTGCTCATTGTAAATAACATTTTTCTACAAATTGGAATATTTATTTCGTAATAAAAAAATTGCACCCTGGGTTTTGTTTGCGTTTATTTAAATAAATATTATATAATCATTTTTTGAGTTATTTATTTATTTCAAGTAAGTTCAAAAATATCCACCAAAATCTATATAATTTTTTATCGGAATAAACACTGAATATTTGCTCAAGTGTGCCGTGTTTTCATTTTGGTCACCCCGTATGCTTTACAAATCAAAATTTTATTGTAACTCTATTAAAAATTCATTACATTTTACTCTCAACATATATATTTTTGTCTGAAATGATTTCTAAGAGAAATACTGTAATTATAATACAATACAATAAAAATAATTACTGAAAATAAAAAATTTAAACTGGGAATATATATATATATATATTCAAAATTAAGTAATATTTAAATATTACATTTTTTTTACATAATATCACTTAACATATTTAAGCATAAGTTTTATTTTTTAAAAAGTGCATTGATTCTTATTACAAGAAAGTATATATAATAAATAAAAATGTCTTCACAATGATTTAAATGCTTTCTCATTTTATATTAGAGATTATTTTAATAAACTTTGAAAATATTTTATCATATTTTAGCTCCATCACCTCCTCCCTTTTCAACGGACAAAGATTATCATATATGCGTATATTAAGATTTTCTTCATTCATATAAAGGCATATTGGTATATATAGCTACAAATCAGGTTAGAAGTTAATTTTCGTAGCTATATTTGCCTAATACATATGAAATATAAAAACATTTTGTAAAATAATAACGGAAATTACGCAACAGATTACTTACAATATTTTATAGTAAATATTATAAAATATAGGAAAAACAAAAACAAATATATCGTTATAATTAATTAAAGATTTTATTTTATTTATAAAATCCTATGCTTCCATGTATTGGCACATGCTCTGTACATGCTAATAAGCTGAGGGATATAAAGGTGTCTTTATCGATTCTCTGTCCTTTTAGTGAAAAATACATCCAAAGTTTTGTGTAACTATTATATTTGTTTTTTAGAGGTAGTTTAGTTTATTTATATTTAATATGATATAATTATGGCTTGAAACATGTTAAATTATACAATGTAAAACAATGAAGAAATTATTTAGAAGATTTGATAATCTTTAAAAAACTGTCACTATATATAGGAAATGTAATTTTTGATTTCTTTTTTCTTTTCTTTTGTTTTCAGATATTAATGATATTTTAAATTATTTTATTTATTCCTTCCACAATGTTTAAACAAATTCTGTATGTTTTTTAAACCATCAACATAATATTGAAAAATAGTGCGGAAGCTTTAAAAATAATTTGGTGTAATTATTTGAATTAAAAATCATCGAAAAAGGTTATAGGAGTTTGAACATAAAACTTTTGTTAAAATATTATAAACATTTGAAAAATTTGATTATTTATATACAGACGCATTGTTATTGTTTCATACTGATATTACTTGTTCGTATATTTTGTCTTATATACATTATACGCGCCATTAATATGAAAATTTTAATTCATGTTTTTGTTTAAATATTCTAAACTTTTTTTAAGCACCGAAGCAGGAAAAAATATCAATTTTACATTTCTTTGGAAGCAAACGACTTTCGACCCTTCGCAATCTCGAAGAATGTCAGAACATACGAAATATGAATTACCAAAATACAAGAAAGACTCTTTACTTAATGAAAAATATTCTTAAATAAAGAAACACTAATTACAAAAGTCCTTAATTTAGAATTCAATATATGCTCTCCTATAAGTAAATTCCAGATTAATAACTGTACAAAAATGTAAAAAAAAAACAAAAAAAAACAAGTAATAATATTTAAAGTAAGAATAGAAAAATAAAAAATACTGAATCTTGAAGATTCATTTAGAAAATACAACGCAATACATATTATAAGAATATTTTAATTAGGATTTCTTGACATATTAAGAAATACTTTATCTTTTATTAATTAAAATTTTGAAAATACACTCATCTCGAGACACATACATCAATTAAAAATGAATGCATTTGCATGGCAATGTATTTTGCTGAATCTATAACATAAAATGCAAAGATAGAATGTATAATAAATAAAAAGGATTTTTAATATCCTAATGTCCACATTTACATTAAGATTAGGTACATTATGATTACATATAATTTAATATCCTTATGTCCAATTCCATATTTATGTTCCCCATATATATTTATATCACGCAAATAAACCTAATTTCAAGAATTTCATGATATTTTTACATTATTCTTACTTTCTTTCCTAAATTATGATTAATATCGGAATTTAATGAATTATATGAATGAAATTAGAATAAAAATTAAAAGACTAAATCTCATATTAAACAAGAAATTTCTTGGAAATATTACTTGTAAATAAAAATTTATTTTTGTAAGTATTTAAATGAATATTATTCTAGTTTCTATTAAGGATAACAAATAATGTTTCATTTCAAAATGTATTTGTATTATTTGGTTTTAACACTCATTAAGGTTTTTAACACTCATTAAAATATATAGAATTCCTTTTTGTGTGTCTGCATATTTCACATTAATAAAAAATACAAAGGTGCAATAGTAAAATGTAAAAATCAACTCGAATAAATATTTAATGTTTCTTTTTTTTGTAATTTAAATTTCTTTCATAGTTAAAATTTCTTTTTATAAAAAGGTATTTTGATGACTTCTAGTCAAATAAATGATTTTATTTGTTATATACTTTTTAACGTATTTTGTATTCGTTGCTTTAATCAATTAAATAAAACAAAGAATAAAAAATCAATTCACTTTTATTAACTTATTTAAGTAATTTAAATTAAAATATAATAAATAAAAAGCACAATGGAAGTTTGTTAATAGGTATAAATAATGGCTACTCTATTTGAAGAATTAAACATTGTCAAAAGTCTAAAAACATATCAAAAAATCTTTTTAAAAATGCTTGAAGCAGCACTCAGTGAACTTCGTTGATTGATCTATAGATAAATCATGCAATATATTAATAAAATATAATAATACTAATTTAATAATATAGTATTATATAAGATATAATAATAATACATATAGTACTGATAATTTAATTGTTTTACTTACCTTTACAACATTAAATTAACGTCTTTTCTTTTAAGGACCAACATTTTTCATGGGTATTGAGAAAACCAATTATCACGATTGTATGATTAAGTAAATTCACGCCTAAAAGTTTTATAGCACCCTAAAACTTATAATTAAAAAAAAAACAGTTTCTTTGAATATCCGGATATCAAATGCCTTTTAAATGGCAAATCTTTTATTTCTTTATGAAGTTCTTATTCATTTAATTTAAACAAATAAATGGATTTTAATTCTATTTGTTAAAATTGTTGATGTTAAAAAAAAACTGGAATCAGCAATCAGGTCAAACTGTGAAAAATCATAAAATACCAGTGTATCAAACAACAAAAACAAAATGAATAAAAAAAATGAATTTTTCTTCTTTTATTTATAAAGTTTTGTCATGTAATAAAATGAAGTGATTATTTTGTTGACCACTGCGAACAGAAAAAAAGTTATATATTATTTTAACTTTAAATTAATTCCCAATAAAAGAAGAAAAAAAAGCAAATGAATAAATATATATAATTGGTAAATAAATCTACGCTCCTGAATTTGAAATAAATATATCTTTTTGTTGTAATTAAATGTCATTTAAATAATAAAATATTGTTTGAAAAAATGCTAGTTTTTGCTAATTTTTGTTAAATATACCCAAATTATAACAATACTTTTTTTTTAATTTTCACTGTTTTGTGAAAATTAAAAAAAAAACTGGCAATACTAAATGTCTAGTATGCGAAATGCAACTTTATTCTGATAATATTAAATAAGGCATCCAAAATTCGAAATATGAATACAAATAATTTGCTTAGAAGAATTAGAGGATGATCCAACAATAATTGAAGAATTTGGAGACTTTTGCACTGAAAATTTCTGATGTGATACGAAGGTAAGATAGGTAAGCCAGGCAAGTTTTTTTTTTGCAAAGATTTAATGGCATTATTATAAATTGGAACTCTCTCTTTTGTAAAATGAATATGATGAAAGCTATACAACTGGGTTTCAGAAGTGCAATTCGTAATTTATTTTTAAACAAAAAAAATCTTATTTGTGAAATTTTTTGTGGATTGTGGCAAATAGATCTGGTGTGAAATGAAGAATATAAGAAGCCACGAAAAGAAGCATATTTTATTTTTAGAAAATAACGTAAAATAATATTTTAATGATATTACATAGTTTAGAAGTAAGTGCACTATTTATCATTATAATAGCCATATCTTACACATCTTGATCATAAATGAGCGCTAATCTTACAATTTCAGCAGTATTCATGAGAAAACATATGCTAGCTGGCAGATAAAATGAAAAAATTTCTATCGAATTGTTAAGCATAGAGACAAGTCTGTTAATAGCTTTAAATAATTTTCTATCTAACAAAATAAAGAAATAACATTTTTAATGATCAAAACATATTTCATATTGAAACACTTTACGCAGCCTTCAGCGAACTTCAATGATCATTAGATAATCAATAGTACAAACTTTAATATAATAATAATTATTATGCTGTTTCATTCATCTTCTTTTTCATTCATGCTGTTTCATTCAATTAAATTCTTTAATTATTTATTTTTCAACCAAAGAACATATTTAAAGCATAAAGCAACATTCAAAAAAGGATTTTTTTTATAGAGTTAATACGGAAAGGAATTTGTTTATGCGTTATGCAATCTACCGCTAATATTTTTCCGTTCATTTCCATTCTACACTAACTATTCGTGCATTGCAATAGTGGGATCATTAGATCATGGTTATGTATAGGATTGAAATTTAGTTTTGAGTTTTAATTAGCTGATATTTTTGAAAAAGCGAAACCTATATCAAAATACCTATACTTCTATTCATAGAATTTATAGGTAACCTATATATTTTGGAAGCAAAAAGATTTCTTATTTTCTGTATAAGGTATTGTTCTGAATCTATAATACTTCTTTTCTACATTGTTTGTCACATTGATGGAATAATAGAATTGAAGATATTGTTAATAGATGGTGAATGAATGTCATGAAAATGACAAAAGTGTGAGAAAAAATTTGGACAAAATTAAAGATTCTGAAAAATATAGAAAATCTCATTATAAATTATTCTAAATAATTTTGAGTGTCGTCACGTTTTGTTGGTCAAGAATACTTGTCACATTTGCTCTTTTCGCACTGTTAATGGCAGAATGAGCTCCCTAGTTGATTCCGCTGTGGTAAATTATTATTTCTTATTTCTTATTTCGAGATTTGTTATCTGTCTATATTGGTAATGCCTACAAATGTGGTTCCATGTGTCCATTAGCTGTGGTTTGTTGCCAATGCTCTGCGGTATCTCGACTTTCCAAGGAATAAAGCTTCCTTTTCCTTTATCCTGATTGTGATTCATTTTTTACTATGCCCCATGGAACAATTTTGCTTAATATTATTTAATTAACACAAAATGGGACTGACTCGAGCAAAAAAATAATATCTCTTGAACCAGTAATACTTTATCTCGACGCTAGTTTTACTGTTTAGTAAGTTCAGTATAGGATTTTAGATTTTTCAAGAAAAAATCTAATATCAATCAATTAACCATGCAATTTTTACACAATAACATTTCATGTTTGTAATAATGCTTAATAAAAAGAGCGGTTAGAAAAGATATGTTTCATGTGATTAATGCTTTTATGAAGTCCATTTTTTGATATTTAGTTATTATCTATTGTAAAAAATTATGGTGCATCTGAATTATGAGAGTCTTGGTTTTCTTAATAAAGGATTACTTAAAATGTCTTGTACACTCCTGAAATGTGAATAGTTTAGAATAATTAAAGGACCATGAAACATTCATTAAAGAAATCGATATGGCCATGCTCCAATATGCAATCGACCGTGTTCATTTCAGTATAAATATACATTAGTAAGAGGAAAGAAAATATATTGAACACATTTTGCAAATAATTTCAATTTAAAAGAAGCAGAATTAAATTTTACAATTAAATGTCAACAAATTAATTTCTGTTGTTTAAAAATTTAACTAAATTGCTCAAACTAATTGCTCAAAATTAATTCCAATGCAAAAACGACCAGCAAATATTTGTTAATTATACAAAATGTCCTTTTTTACATATTATGTTATGTTTTTTTACTGCCTAAATACAGCACTGAAACACTATTTTTGCATTTGATGGAAACAAATGTGAGGCGGTTTTATCTTTACAAATTTAATTTCCATTGTTTAAACAGTTTATATATATGAAAAGATGTTACATTTTGATCAGTACTTTTTATTAATTTGCAAAAAAGCTCAAAACAAGTTTATTGCAATCATGATGATCGTATAAATCGAAAGAAACTTTTACGCCTTGAAATAAACCTTTATTTCTTAATCATGAATCCTCTCAGGAGCTACATTTGTCCTTTAGTCCCGTCTTTCTTGTCAAAGCTGTACGAACTTTATTGAGGTGTTACCTGACAAGTTGTGGCCCTTCTCCACCCATTTCTTGTTACTTTAGATTAATTACACTCAAGAATCAGGATCTTATCTGTGAGAAAAGAGTGACAACTCAAAGATCACCGCAAATTTTCCAAGATGTAATGAACTTATAAATGTATTTTAATAAATATAGCATAAAGAGGAATTCTTTTGTTTAAACGGATAACTATGAATTAATTTCTTATTAATTTATAATATAATTACATTTATTTGTTCAAATAACTAAAAATCTATTGTAGAATAATTTATATCTACCAATAATAATACACTTAAGTGTACTGCAGTTATATAGGACAAATCGTTTGTCATATCTATATTTGGAGCCCTAAGTTGAACACTTAAGAACACGTTTTTATTTAATTTGACAAAATTTTGATTTAATTAATATTTTAACAAAATTCTAGTTTTATTGCAATGATCCCCTACGATATCGCGTCACAAATTATGTTTTAAATCATTCAAAATTTCTGAGGTTTTTTATTTTATTTTAATATCACTTCAAATGTTTCGTAATTTTTCCCTGAATTTCTAAATTTTTTAAATATATTTTTTTGTATAATTTTCCACTAGATTGCATTTTTGAAGTGAAATTCAAACATTTCTATAGTTTCACCTTATATTTTAGTGCATAAAAAAGATTCCATTCAGTATCCATCAGAGTTCGCTGTGTAACTACCTTCCTTAACATGGAACTCATTGCAATGTGAATCAATATTATAAATTTCGTAACAATTTGTTCTTTTGAAAATGAAATTTGTATGGCAGTTTTCAATTATGAGGTTCATGGCAGTTTCACTTACAAATTAGCTTTTCTTATGGCAGATTTGATCCAAAAGTTTTATTAATAAATTGCTTGGTTGCAGACTTTTGTTATCAAATTTGATGGATTAAGCTCTTGAATTTTCCAACTTTTATGCTTGTAGACAGGCAGAATATATATTCTTAGAAATAATTTTTGAAACATTTAAAGATATAAAAATCGTATATAGAGTTTGCAAATGATTGTATTTCTCTTTGTATATATTATATACGAGGAAATCAAAATTGCTCTAACATTTTGCAAGATTCATGAATAGAAAGAAAAATTTTGTAGACGCATAATATTTATTGCCTATTCTACGCTTCTCTTCTCTTATGCGCATGCTCTGATAAGGAAAAAAAGGGAAGTATTTAGAGGTATTTTCGAAGAAATTAGAAAATCTAAGTAATTGAATAAATTTCTGAGTATTCAGAAGATTTGATGGATAAATGCAAGCTTAATGAATTCTTTGCAATAGACTGAAAATCATCAGATGAATTAAAACACTCTCTTATTTTATAAAACGAAAGAATGTCAAATAATTTAATTTTTTCATTCTGCTATATTAAGAATATTCATATTTAATCATTACGCTACATATATATTCCTCTATATTAAGAATTTGTAGATAATTAATTATAATAATTACTTGCATTTGTAGTGAGTAAATTTATTATATTTAACCACAAAAATTTGCAATAGTCAAAACTAACTAAAAAAATCGAATAGCTTGAGAAATCCACAAGTTACAGATATTATTTACAGGGGAAAAACACATTTTCAGAACTATATCTTATTGTCCATAAACTCTATTACTTATAAAACTTAGAGTTAGATGAGTGCAATTTGGTATATCATCATTATAATAAATTTAGAGATCTATATGCAATCTTGAAAGAAATCATTTCACAGAAAGATTGGCAATCTGGCTGTCCGAATACTAACAAGCACGATAACTGCAAGATGTAAAATGTTGGTTGAATTAAGTGTAGAAATTTAGAGTCTAAAACATAAATATTTATCGAATTTAGTATTAAATCCGTGAAAGAGTTGACTTGGGCAGATCGGTACTTTTCCACATACGTTAACACTAAAACTTGATTGATTGATTTCGCATCTAAAATGTGTATTTGTATCATAATTGAATCAAATTCTATCAAGAAACTGAAATTTGCATAAAACTGAAATTTAATAAATAATTCCGTTACAAAAATTTTCCAAAGTAAGACAAATAAGAATAAGAATTAGACAAAGAGATTTATCAAATGTATTTTCGTTCCGTCACTAAACCACAACACAAGAAATACACATACGCGAGATTGAAAATAAAATGTGATCACTTATTACACACTGTTCAAACACGAGTGCACCGACAAGACTTTTTGGCTAAATATAAAAAGCTTATAGTTACCAATCAAGGCAAAAATAACAAAACTTTCTTAAACGAAAGCTTTTTAAAAGTTCCAAAGATAATTGTAAAACTTTTGTCTTCGAACCATTTCACTTTAAAGGAAGGAGCCATGTACTGCCATCTATATGTTCAAAGAAGAACGAGAAACTGCCTAATAATTCAAATGGAAATAATGCGATTTCAAATACAAAAAAATATTAACACGATAATATTTTTATCTAAAAATATTATTTTGGGGATAAGAAAATTGAAAATAAAGTCACTTATATATAAATATACATCACTAAAATGGCATATTAAATGACGAATTTGAATTTGAATATATACATTTATAATTTTTTAAATGAGTGATTTTTACGTAACATATGTAATATTTTCAAGCTATTGATTTTTGGTGAATAAAATTGAAATCTTTTAAATATATAAAACACGTTAAAATTAGGATATATTCCAAACATTTTTACTTTTTAGTACACGCAGTATAGAGAATCGAATTTTTTGACGATTCCGATGCTTTCCAGTACACGCAGTATAGAATCTTCAAAATCTTCAAAAAATTCGACCTCGAGATTTTGACCAATCTCAACGTTTTAGACCTCCCTGAGTTCGAAAAACACATTTTTAGAAAAAGTACGACAATCTGTTGGTCTGAAACCAAGAAAACTCAAAAACACTTTGAGCTAGATGGTTGAAATTTGGAATACGGGTTTTACACTACTAATTTTGAAGATTTCTATCAAATTTTGAGTAAATTCTGATCAGAATAAATCCGGCTATTTGATATAAGTTAATACAATAGTTAAAAAAGTGAAAAGATTTACATAGATAAAATTCGTAAATTGAACATCTAAGTGTAAACACTTAACGAGAGAAATCAAACAAGGAATTGGATGTATGTCGGTCTGTACTTACAGAAACATATATAGTGATAACGTAGAAACTCAATGACTTAAATATGTCAAATTTGGTACCGGATTTTGTGACTGGAAATGCTTGTGTCAAATTTTGGTTTCAATCAGTTGAGAAAAACCTTTCCAGAACACTAATTCCGTTTTTGGATATTAGCCGCATGCCAGGGATGAATCGCCAAGACGCTCGCCAAAGATGACACGAAAGATTTTGTCAAAATGCTGATTTCGGTCAAAAAGTTAATATTTCGTAACTATTGTACTCCGATGCCATGTAAAGCGTTCTTAGGGATGGCACCTTTATGGGAGAATATGCGAGAAAGTTTGTGCGATACCACTCCCACTGGTGATATGTATAGTAACACACAATTTTATTTCCTCTTCACTGAAAACGTTTGTATTAGGGCGTAGATGAATTTAAAAAATAATTAGAAAAGTGCGAATCATTCTTTGCAACTACGTTAAGTTCTGTATTTTGTGTGAACCTCAATATATACTCTTTATTATCCTCGCATATTAAATGAGCGTTTCTAAATTCATGAAATATATTAAAAGTATGTCAGCCATAGAGAAGCAAATTATTTTTATAGTTGAAAATAGGATCCTAAATGAGAAGGGAACCATTCTTGATAGGGAATGAAGTAAATAGAGTAATATACTAGAATAAACTGCCAAAGGATGATTTAATATCCATTTTTATATGCATTTTTGTGAAAAAAATTTCTGGAACATACATTTTTATAGACTAACAATATTCACCTCTCACTTAATGGAGATCTCTCATATTGAAGGATCTGCATTCCGAGCAAAATCAATTATAAAAGAATGACTCGTTTAAAGAGCAATTTTTCACAGACAGAGCTTTGAAAAGACTCTGTGTTATCACAGGATGGTTTGTTCTCTATTCATCTATGTCGGTCATTTGTTAGAAGAAAATCCCTGTATCTATATAGGAAAAGTTTTGACCACATAGCGTTGTCGAACGCAACATCGAATGTTTTGAGCATATGCTTGTGAAGCTTTATTCGATGAGATTGTATCTCTGGCCAAAATTATAGAAGCAGAGATGAAGACATAAATCGCTGAGAAAATAGAAGGATATAGATAAAATTGCAGAGACTTTAAAGAGATGCATTCTTTGTCACAGCAAAAAAGCTGCGGAAGAGATTTGATCAGTAGAGAAAGAAGATAGAGATTCAACACAGCAATAATCCTCCCAGTGGAATAAATTACAATTTGAGAGCACGAGAAATTATTGCAGTTGAGAAGCATCGCCCTAATAAGACAGTAACTATGCACACGAAAAATTCATGCATCCCAGTATCGCAGAATTTTGAACGGAAAAAAAAAGAAAATTCATTGTAATGCGACTAAAGCCCAGAGAGTTTTGAAATTTCAGTATTACTATCTGAAAAAAAAACACCATGCTATTTTATTCCATTATATTGATTGGCCTGGAATTATGAAAATATTGATTGTCCTTAAAGAGTGACAACTTCATAACTCGGTTAGATTTGGTCGCTGAAAATAGATATGGTTTTTCATTTAAAGAAAGGAGTGTTAAGAATATTTCACTGAATATGATTCTTCAGAATCGACGTACTGCATAAAATTTAGGTTTTATAATATTTTTGAATTACTTTTATTAACTGTAACAAAATAAAATGTGATTGTAACTTAAATATTACTTAAGTCATTTACACCAAAGTCATTGGATTTATTTAAGCCATATAATTCTTTTTGAAAAAAAAACCCTGTGGTTTGTGGTAAATCAGAGAAATTTTTATTAAATGATTCTTTGAGTTATTGCTTAAATTATATTAAAAAAATGTAGTCAACTTAAATGATAAAAGATTTTTTTCCGTTGTTAAAAAAATATGTTTGGTTTCAGCAAACAAATTTTTTTGTCTTAATTGAAATTTAATTACTTTCATTTCAATTTAAAGTTCAAATGTTTCTTAAACCAATAGAAAATTAGAAAAATAGCAACTGCAACTAACAGAACGACGTAAGGCGTCTGCAATAATGTGAGTTACGTGAATCTCAAAATTTAAAGCTTAATTGCGAAGAAGCTATTAAAAAATCAATTTTCCTAAACAATAATTTTCAGAAAATTTTAACACATACTAATTTGGGTAAACCAGCTGGTTGTCAAAGGCGATTAGTATATCGTAAAATACGTTGTAAAACTTCGTTCCTTTAATCCTCTTTAATTATTTAATAATATGAGTTTCATTTAGGTTGTTAATAGTGTTTTTAATAATTAAATACAAGCAAACTTTGTAATCCTTATAATCCATGCATTCATATTTCTACAGTTTTATTTATTTGGATATTATAACACCAATAAATAGACCAGCCAGCTACCCTTCTTTGTCCAGACACCCTAGGCGACTGCATTATTTGCATAGTCGTTAATCAGCCACTGGTCCTATATATAGATGAAACTTTAACGATTTATTGATTCAGTGAATGCATCAGCTGAAATGAAGAGAGAGAAAATTTTCTCATAAAACATCTATTACCGCTGTGGTAAACAGATTAACTAAATAAATCACTTAATTACAACGCATTTATTCTATCATAACATCGTTTTTTTCTAATAACATTTCATAAGAATCCTAATCACTTGCACATATTTAGACTTAATTCACAAGATAACACTGCTGAGTATTATAATTGCGGCCTGCTGTGCAGAGAATTTACGAACTTCTGGCGGTATCTTAAAACCGTAAAGTAACTTTACGACCATGCTCGCAACATATGCGTCTGTCATAAACAAAGCAATTCCAGGGCCGGAGGAGGTAGCAGTTGGCTTCAAACCAAGGAATGATGCTAGGATGTGAGGAAAAAAAGAAACTTGGATCTGAAGCCTAAGTAATGGCCGTTTCCGCCTCAATTCCATGAGATCTTTTTTGTCGGCTTTAGCGAGAAGTAACCGACAAACCCGAAATGACTTTCGTAAATGCCGCAACACTAATCCCTTTGGTAGTGGCTCATTGAATGCGGTTCGTGCCCGCTACAAAATTTATCCTCCGCAACAATTTTTTTACCCTTTTATTTTTTTGCTGGATTTATCTGACTCCAAGAAGAGAAACAAGAAGGAAGGGTTCAATGATTTATCTTAATTTATAGGAGGGTGCAGTGAACCAGGTACCTAGAAAAATATTAGAACATGTGTAAGATAGTTTGTGAATTTTTTTTTTCAGTTTTCAGTCGGAAAAGCTGGGTATTTATGATTTTCTGAGTTAAATTTGTACGGATATTTATATATTTTGTAATATATAAATATATAATAAATATAATAATATATAAAATATATAAATATAAAAATATATTTTGTAATTTATGAATTTTAATTATCGAACAGTCCTGCATAGAGATTTTGATGAATCTTCATGATCCGGGCAATTCTAAGTAAAACACGCACATATATGTTTTTTGAAATATATTTATTATTGATCTTGGTAACTCATTAATGCCTAATATATGATTCCAAAACCATAGACAATCTATGGTTTTGGAATCATATATTTATATGACTCCTATTACAAACTGAATCTATTCACAAGACATCTGTCTGTATTCTATGGAGCTATATAAAGTCATATAGATATATTAATTGACATTTATATATACATTATTTTCTATATATAAATAACAATGGAACGGGAATATCTAGATAAATAAAAATCGTTGCACAATTTTGTCATTTAAAGTACAGGTCTGTATAAAATTTTGAATTAGATCATTTGGTGTCTGTCTTTTAGCATTATGTAGAGTGTCCCAAAATTAACGCAAGATTTGAATTTACCGCCATTCGTGCGGCAATGTGTTCGCAACCCTATTAAAAACCCGATTTGACAGCTGGTAGTTTAAAGTGAGTAAAAATGGAGCGATACGCGATAGCAGAATGTGTTAACGCAAGATTTAAATGAAATAAAAAACACAGTTTTCTTTTTAAAAATTGTTATATTTTTTATGGAACGTAATGTACAAAGAATAGGATTATGTATGGAATAACACATAGGGCAAATGGCTTCTACGGCTTTGCTGGCACATATGCACTTTATTGTCGAAATTTTACATGACCATTTTCTCTTTCAATGTACAAATGCTTGTGGGCATGTTGACATAGACCTCTGACTTCAAATAACTCCATGAAAAGAAATTTATTGGTGTTAAATCACAGGTTTTAAAGAGCTAATTCTCGAATTTCGAGTTGCAGTGCCAAACTTTCTTTATTTTTGAAATATTGTTCAACAATGAAAAACACTTCGTTCGATTGTGTAATGCTCCATTTTTACTAACTCTAGACTATCAGATGTCAAATGGTTTTTAAAAAAGGATTGCTAAAACTTCACTGCACGAATGGTGATAAATTCAAGTCTTGCGTTTATTTTGGGGCATCCTTTTTAACATTTTATAGATAAGATTTTATTTGAGTTTTATATATGCATTATTTTCTATATATAGATAATAACGAAACGGAAAGAGTTAGATAAATAAAATCCATTGCAGTTTTGTCATTTTAAGTGCAAATCTGCATACAATTTTGAATTTGTCCACGAGTGTCTGTCTTTTGGAATTACACACCAGTATATAGTATTTTACTTTTCCAGAATAAACTTTTAATTTAACAGTGGAGAAGGAAATATGACGCTAACGAATTAAAATAAAAAGAACCAGCATTCACAGGAGGAAAGCATAAATTTATTTATTTATTCATTAACACTAGACTATACATGTTGTATATTATTATAATAGTAATTCCAGAATCCATCCTATTCATCATGACGTGTATTAAACCTCCAAATTTATTCCCATGATATTTTAAAAAACAATATTGGAATTGTTGTCCATATTACCGAAAATTATACATAATCTCAATTACTATCCAAAAATGAAAAAAACAAAAATCCGCTCCAGAAACTAAGAATTAGGGATTACTTTATACTATTTGTCATATACATTGTTTATTATCATGTGAGGACATGTAGTTATTTTGGTTTGAGTTTTTTGTAGCCTCAAAATGCAGGCAGAAAAATGGTGATTTATCGCATTTGAGGCATGGATTTTTCACCTTTAGAATTATTAGAAAACTAGCCGCCTTTGGCGACCAGCCGGTTCGCCAGTATTACCGCTCGCTACAATTTTCAATTAAATTTTTTAAGTAACTGGTCTCTTAAAGGATTCTCAAAGAAAACATTTTTAATCTTCAAATTTTGATAGTCATACCAAACTTATATTGTTTAGATCGTTTCGTTCAATTTATTATATATATTTTGCTAATTTGCTGCCATTTCCGGTAAAACTTCAACTTTAATTAAAAATGTAAATGACGAAATTGCAATTAATATTAAGATATTTTTTAATAAAACCAAGCGTTTTATTTTATTAATCATCTTTATTGTTATTTATTAATTATTATTATTATTGAATATGAGTATTGCAAACAGAATCGCTCGGGATTTAAGTCTTATGTTAAATACAAAATATTTTTCATAGTTTATGTAATATCTCAAACAATAACTCAACAAAAATTTCTGAGATTCAGTATAAAATTCAGTTTTTAGTTTTGCTTTCAAAAGGATTGAAATGAAATCAATAATAATATTTTGTTCCTGCTTATAAATATATTTCAAAAATTATGAAGTCTAAATTTAATGCAGTAAGGTATCATATTCTGATAAATATTCTGGACACAACAAACTTTAAATAAATGAATGAATGATCCTATTTTCCTCGATCAACTAAGACTTATTTATAAAGTTTTAAATGTTAAAAATTTAGAAAAACTCACCATTTTAATAATCTTAGGCCAATTAATCTTGAGAAACTTGCGCGCTTATTGGCGTATTTTCTTTGAAAAGATCGATGAAAAATCTGAAATTATCCTTTTTTTTATTGAATAGTGATATTCAAATCTTCATAAATCAGTCAGTTTAAGTGATTTGAAATTAACTCTTAAACGTCAGCGATTTAGTTGATTGGAAATTAATTCTATGAACACCATAAAATCTGTGCTTTCTCTTGTGGTATATGCATTCTCCTTAATATCCGATCGAATAAAACATCACATACAAAAGTACTACATAGAAAAAACACATCAAAATTAAACATAACATTTCAATAGTTGCCAAAAACAAAAGAGAGAAAAATGAAATTAATAAGCAGACGATATTTACAAAAGTAAAAATATACAAACGTGAAAAGGAAAATATATGAGTTATTCCATCAATAAATGCCATAAGTTTGTTTACATCTTCATTATTTTATGAGTCATTAAATATCAAAATGGATCCGGGACTGAATAAACATCCGTTATAGAGAGTGTAAAAGATCATAAAATAATTTTTCTTGAATTTATTTTTTAGAAAAAATAATATTTCATATTTGTTTCATTTCTTACAGACACTTGCCGAAAATTATAATTTTGCAGATTTCATTTCCAAAAAGATTTAATTTATTTTCAGTTAGAGCTTTAATCAATGTGATGGCAACACTTTGAAAAAAGCTATTTTTTTCTCATGAATGCGAAACGTGCTTAATCCTCATTTTTATTTTTGACGAAAAAAATTATTGAAAAACATAGTTAAAATATTTATTTAAAAATTCATTAAAAATAGAAATTTAATTTTAAGATTAAAACAGTAGTATCATTTAAAAGATAAATTTTTTATCTTTAACTTCATGTAAAAATCTTTTTTGTGCGGTAATATTTTCGGCAGTTATAGCAGAAACACGTCAAAATTTCGCTTAATTTTTAAATAAATAAAATTCTAGTTAAAAATTCGAAAAAATAACCCCCAGGTGCACATTCCCGGCCTCCAAGGTATACACGTGCCAAATTTGGTAGCTGTAGGTTGAATGGTCTGGTCTGTAGAGCGCCAACACACACACACACACACACATTGAGCTTTATTATAAGTATAGATATAGATGATAAAGAAGGTTATCAGATTTGGCAACTTATCGCCAACTCGCTAACAAAAAGTTATAGCTTAGCGCCAATGTCGCTATGTACCCGATTCTCCTGTCTGGCCAATAAAGGGCATGGATCGTGTGTATACCACTTACACCGTTTCCTTCTTTGTGCTTCTTTGGACGATAGCTCTTTACGATCCATGCTCTTTATTGGCTAGACAGAAGCAAAAGCTATAACGTTTTGTTGGCGATAAGTTGCCAAATGTGACAACCGTCTTTATCATTTTCTAATCAATCTAAAAGGGAAAAATTGATGCCTTAAAAGCTATAAATCGCTAATTTTCAGAACTTTTGTGACTTTTAAAAACCTCAAACTAAAAACATCACCATGTTTTCACATGATAATATATACAGATATAACTCCAAAACTGTTCTTTTCTCTGAACGTGGAGATTTTTCAAAATTTCGAGTTCGAAGTTTGATGATTGCGATAAGTTCTCTTTATATATTTTGTATATGAGAGAGAAAATGTACGAGAAAGCTTCAACAAAAAATATAAAAAACGATTAACGTGTTGAAAGTCCTCCAGTGAATTAAAGATATAAAAAATAATTAATCGTTTGCGATCACTGCAAATGTATTTTACTTATAAAAACAATTCAGAAATAAACGAAATTTTTTACAGCTTTTAGTACTGACTTC
>JAPMOR010007145.1:4968-35419 GCA_026543865.1 Argiope aurantia
ACTTTCATTTTTTCATCAAATGTTTAATGGCTTAATTTTCATCCAATGTTGAAAGCTAAAGAAAAAGGATTGAGTTTAACATCTGCACAATTTACAATATGAATAAAAACCAGGGGGAGTGGCCTCCAAAAAACTTTCTCGCATATTCTGTAATAAAGATGTTAACCCAGAGAACATCTTGCATATCTTTAAGGTTTAATACTTAGAAAATATTAAACTTTGACGTGAATTTAGTATATTTATTGAAATTATCATGTCATCCTTGGCGATTTTTTTGGAGAGAAATCCTTGGTGTATGGTTAATAGTATGCGAAAATCGAATTTGCATTTTAGATGCGCTTTTCCTACCCGATTGAAACAAAAATGTGACCCAAGTCTTCATTTGTAGTCACAAAATCTGATGCCAAATTTGATGTATTTAAACAATTCCGTTTTTGAGTTATTGCGTTTACATATTTGTAAAAGTACAGACCGACAGACAATCAAACCCTCGTTGGATTTGTCTCAAACTTTTATAGATTTCTACACTTGAGATGTTAAATCTGTGAAACGAATTTTATTCGTCTAGTTTTCTTCATTTTATAGTTATCGTGTTAATTTATATTCGAACAACCTGACAGACAGATTTCCTCTACACGGATTTTGCTTAAAGTTTAAAAGAAATGTACAGACTCGGTATTTAGACCGTATACCAAATTTCAACCGTCTAGCTTAAACCGTTTTCGAATTACCTTTATCACTGACAGGCAGTAAGAGATTTTCCAAAAATGTTTTTTTTTTTTTGTTTTTTTTTACGAACTCAGGAAGGTCTAAAATGTGGAGATTCGTTGAAATTTCCAAGTTCGAATTTTTAGATGATTACTATACTTTCTATATAATACGCATACGAAAAAGTAAAAATGCAGTTCCAGTATCACAAAATGTTTGAAGATAGATGAACCGCACTTTTTAACGTTTTTAAATTTCTACGATGCCCTGAATCACTTCCATTATGAAGGTTCATCTGCACAATGAAATAATATGTGTAAGGCAATTAAAATAACACAGTTTTAATATCTGATAATTTAACGGAATCATGATCATGAAATTCTATCGATAAGATTTAATTGAAATTAAATTAAACATCTGATCGCCAAAGATTCACAAGATTCAGAATTCAACCCAGTATTAATAATTTTATGCGAATAGTAAACTACATAACTTATGTCCCCATACGCTCTTACTACCCCACCTGATTGAAAAGTTGCGTTTTTATATTTTCATCCCCTCTGTCCCATGAGCTTATTTACGTTCCTCTGCAAGTACTCTGCATTTTTGTCATTATTGAAGTTCCATGCATTGATTGAGAAGGGGTGCTGCAGAAAATCCGTTGGGTCAACGGTTGAGTTCTGTAACTGTAACGGTCGCTCGGGCAGCTGGTGTATTATTCATAACGCACAGATTTCCAGTGCAGAGTGATGGTGTTTGATGAAGCCTTCCAAAATATTTCACCAGGTGGGAAAAAAGGTGTTGTGGGTGAATTTCAGATGATGACTCAGTCTATGCAGTCATGTTACTGTACTAGCTGCGTTTGACGACCAGTTGCTTCACAGGAATTGATGGTTGCTAAAAATTTCAATTAAATATTTTGTATAATTTGACCTTAATGATTTCCTTAACAAAATATTTTTAAATTTCAGATTTTCGTAGCCATAATGGTATTTTAGAAACTTTAGATAATTCTATTCTTTGTGTTATGGGATTTTAAAAATGTTCTGTCTATATTTTTACATATTCGATTATATCAGAGAAATGAGAAGCTGTGTTTAAAAATGTTTCAACTTTGTTTCGTTCTGAATTTAAACTTTAATTCTAAGCATACAACAAAATTTCAAAAAGAAAAAATAATTAATTTAAAAAATGTTTTATAAAAACTATGGAAGATGGAAAAATAAGCCGAATCTTTCTATCTTGATCCTCAAGAATAAAAAAAAATCCAGAATGAAAAAGGTTTGAGTTTCTTAATCGCAGATAAATTTATTGCTGTAAAATATGCTAAAAATACTAAAAGATAGAAAAAAATTATAAAGAAAAAAATTGGCACAAATAATTTTTTTTTAAATTTTAATATTGTCACGTAGATACTTTAGTATGGAACGCAATGACGCACACAAGAAGTAGAGTTAAACCAATTTATTAACTCAACTCTGAACTGGGACAAAGCATCTGCTTTTATACTAGCAGGGAAAGTTCCAGAATACTTTTCTGGAGACAGTAAGAAAAGTCCAGAACACTTGTCTGGTAAACTAAAGAAATGTCCAGAATCTTCTGGAACATGAAATAAAGGAAAACATTATTATTATTATTAAGATCTTGAGAAGGTATAAAAGCTATTTTCCTCGATCAGAATCCAACGGTAGCAAAATGTCAAAAGCAATCTCGGTTATTTTTTAGAGATTTTATTGGCGCCAATTTAGAATACTTAACAATATTATAGCTTTAAAAATTCATATTTGATCAAAAATTATAACCTCTTAAAGGAAGTACAGATAGACGGAAATGATATAATATGTGGTGGGTATATAAGCCGAACATGCAGATAGAAACAATGCAGCTCGTTTTTGAAGTGAAAAAAAAAACTGAATGAACAAAGAATGGTTTAAGAAAATTTTTTACATGCAGATAGAAACAAGCAAGCCATTTACTTAATACGAGGGAAATGTCTGAGGAACAATTATTTTAAAGAAAAAAATGGTGTGTAGATACAAAAATATTGCTGCAAAATTAATATAACAGCGTGAAAATAAATATAAAAGCATCACACAAGAGGGTATTATTTAGACATCAATAACTTTATAAAATCTGATAAATTCATCTGATGTTTCAATGATTTGTGGACAAGTTTGGAGTGGAGAGTGCCAGCTCAAGTGTCGTCCTCGTCATCTGACCTCGGTTCAAAATTACGAGGTCCGACCCAAAATAACTCTGATGTTGCTTTAAAAATGGGACATTAATATAACTAAACTAAACTTCATTCTTTAAAATTAATTCATTAGACAATTAACAATATTATTATTCCTTACCTTGTATCCAGAAAATGCTTTTCATTTCATTCGTTTGTCTCCAGAATTGATATTCCTTTGAGCAGTAACTTTCTGACAGGCTTGCTGTTATCATTTGCCGTTTCGATTTAATGTGGATTCGAGAGATCTGTTTCCACAAGAAACGATTTGCCCACGCATCTGTGCTGGCGCATCAGCTTTCAGATCTTCGCTACAAGAATACAAAACCCCACTGATATCGTTATTATCAACTTTCTAATGAATTCTCATGGAAAGATTTCTAATTTCTTCTATTGCACGAGCGATTTTATCAGTCTTATGTTTTCAAAAAATCTGTAAAACCTTCTTTTTATGTCTGAATTTTAATCTGTATCATATTCTAAAATGGTAATATTCGAAGCAAAAGACAAAAAAAAAATGTAATTTCTAGATGGAAGAGTAATTAATTGAATGCAAGTTATATTTTCCAGTCATATTATCAACCTCATCTATCTGAATTTTTTTTTTATAAAGTGCAGTAGTTTTCTGAATTCCAGCTTCTTTTTCATCTTTATGCTAAAAATTAAGCAGTAACATTTCTATTTAGATTATTTTTATAAAGGTAAGATTCCATGTCTTAAAGTATCGTTTTATCCTTCCTAGCTTTTGCATTTATTTTAGGCTCATTATCCTGTGAGAACGTGATGTTGTTTTGGTTTGAGGTTACTGAAGCCACAAAACGCATGGGCAGAAAATTGGAGATTTATTATTTTTGAGGCATCATTCCTTCGCTTTTAGTGTTATTAGTAAATGATACAGAAGGATGTCATACTTGGCGACTTATCGCCAACAAAAAGTTACAACTTGGCGTAAATGTCCGCTATTCGCCCGATTCTCTTGTCTGGCCAATAAAATGAGGGTCCTAAGAAGTTACCAAACGAAGAAGCACAAAGAAAATGGGAATGAACAAGAAACGGCGAGGTGAGGAATCGAAAGTTATATATATATATATATATATGCGTGCATGTGTGTGTGTATTAAATTTCCACTTTTCCAGCTGGCAAAAAAAAAAAAAAAAAAAAAAAAAAAAATAATTTTTAAAAATTATAAAAATAAAAAAAAAAAAAAAAATATTTTTTTTTTAAATATCGAAGCATGCATAATCTGACAGTCATGTGATTGTTTAAAACCAGTTATTTTTTACCACCTATTTTTTCAAGAAAAAAAAATCCGGCCTTAAGAAAAAAAAATTCAGACCTAGATCGATTTTGATATGGTCAAAAACCATCGCTTTTCTAAATGTTGGTGATTGCGAAATATGAGTCATGTGAGAACATGATGCTTTTCTGTCGGATTGAAACCAAGTGACTTAAGAAAAAAAGTTCTCACATGATAACTTGAAATTTGAAATGGCAGATTTCTTTCTTTTTTCCCATTAAATTTGTACTTGTATTATTATTTTTGCAAGGAAAAGACTTTCAATCTTAAGCATATCGTTATAGTTTATAACATTTCAACGTAAACTAAGTAATCTATTAGTTTAAATTGCTTTTTCATATCATGTCATGTCAGAATAAGATATACATTTACTGCCAAGAATAGATTTCTTGATAGTGATAACACAATTATTTTGTCGAAATAAACATTTATTAATATCAAAGAATATTATACGAGAAATGATTTGATTCCTTTCTTTCAGCTCCTGCTTTTTCTTTTTTGCCTATAATAGAAGTTGCCATTATGCAATCAACAAACTTAGTGATTCGTAAAACCGGTGAGAAAAAAAAATATTCATTGGCGGTTGCCATATTTAGATTTCCAAAAGAATATGCATAATATATGAATTTCAAAATAATGGGCTATTAGTGAAAATAGACTGAAGTATATATTCTGTGCAATACAGCAATAAAAATAGTATATTCTTTTAATATTAATACTTAAACTTAGTAATAGTTAATAATAAACATTTTTAAGAAGAAATCACGTTTACCATGTTATAATTTTGGAAATGCAATATTACTATAGAGAGTAAAAACATATCTTTTATATCTAAATTGCTTGTTAGTGACTGTTTTCGGCAGAACCCGTGGTAAAATTAATATTGTTATGAATTAGTAATTATATGAATATTGAAATATATACTAACTGTGTTTTCCTTTCAGACGAGTTTTTGTCTATTAGACCACAAGTCTTACTGAATAGAGTAGAAAGTGGTTATTTTAATTCTCAAATTAAAGATATACTTAGAAATTATTTCTGCGAATTCAAAAAAACTTATTCGAATCTAACAAAACATGCATTGCGAATTCGAAAGTTTTAAATTTATTTGTACAAAAATTTTACCTCGGATGGTATATTTCAATTACTTTGAGATAAAATAATTAAAAAGTATCAGTTATATTTTATATTTAATCATTTTAAAGTAAGAGAATATTAAAAAAAATTCATATATAACGATTTGTAGCATTTACCATTTGTTTCTAGATCATTATAAAAGAAATTTGTTACAGTTTTCACTGCAAATATTTTGATAATAGGAATACAAATTTTTTCATAAATTAGTTTTCGTTTCTTTTTGATCGCATAAGAATTGACAAGAGGATAGCCAATTACTTTACGAACCAGAACAGTATAATGATGATTTGTCACGCAATAAATGCTTTTATTGTCTTCTGGTCAAATAAAAACTCTTTTTTTCTACAGCCCAAAAAATGAAACAGATAAAATATCAGAACCGTTCTTAAAAGCAATAAAGAAAGTAAACCAGTATCAATTTCAGTGCATCTGCACAAGCTGAATTTTTTAAATTCTGGTTATCTTTTCAAGCGACAAGGAACGCTCAAGTATTTTCGCCGTTTGTTCCGAATCGTTTGGTGATTGCATCTGTTTTATCGATTTATGCAACATGTGTTGATACGATTTCGAGAACAGATGCTTTGAGGGCATTTAATTTGAAGCGCTTCGATTAATTTGCTGAATGTTGTCTATCGAAATGAAAGAGTACCCTATTCATTTTCGTTGCATTTTTATGAGTAGAAAAATTTGATTGAGATTTTCAACTAAGATATTTATTTATCAATACTAAATTTTGAATAATTGATAAATATCTTATATTAATTTATTGTTTTCTTTTTAGATTGAGATAAACTGTTGAAAATCATCTATCAAATTCATTATATTTTAATAATTCTGTTTAGGGATTTGAAACATCAAATAGTTGATTAAATTTAATAGTGTTAATAGAAATTATTCATTTATTATTAACTAACTACCTTTGTTGACCAGTTAGTTCGCCGGTTGTATTGGATTAGCTTAAATTGTCTTATATTTGTTTTGTTTATTGCGTGCACAAAATTTCTAATATAGTTGAGTTCAGTTACCATATGGTACCATTAAAAACATAGCTCCCAAGGTAATCCATTTTCTAATTGCACATTGCTTTTCATTGTATTGGTATTTCACTTTTTAATTTCGTGTGTTAATAAACTTCTAATATAAAAAATAGAATCTTTCTTTCTCTGTTTTCAACAATAAGAAAATATCAGTGGTGTATATATTTGATGAAACAATGAAAATACTTTGAATTTCATTACAAAAATAAAACTGAAAATTAGGCATTTTTTTTTAATACGGATAAAATTATCGTAGAAAAATAAATTTAAAGATAATTTCATCTGTATCATTAAAAAGGCAAGCCTTTTGAATTTTAAAATGGTGCAAAAATTACTTTTTGCAATAATATTTTCTTAAGTTGTCACAGTTAAACATCAAAATCTCAGTTAGTTTTAAGTAATTGAAATTATAATTAAAATAAAAAGAAAGTCTTTCAATGCACAATTCTACCTTTTAAAATTTATTTGTGATGTATTTGGCTGCCGAAATCAAAGTGACTGATATACAGAATCTAGAAGACAGGTACACGTGTATATTCATAAATACACATTTTTTTTAATTTTTATTATTATTAAAAAATATTCAAAAAAATTATGAAAAATTTTCATTTTGATAAATGTTTATTGTTCCTAGATAATAACAAGTTTCACTATTAAATTAAATTTTTCAAAAAATAATTACGAAAGTTGTTTGCATGCAAATTTAAAAATTAATACAATTGTAGGTTTAAAAAAAATCAAATGTTTAGTAATTTTTTCTGTCAGTGAAAAATTTATGTTTTTTAATATTGAAAGAACGATTTGCAGAATATTTCATGTTAAATATTAACAGAAAAAGAACAGCTGATAAAAATTTGCTCATGTAATTCTTTACAATTTATTCATCAAAATCTTCGTAGATTTTTGGATTTACAAGAAGAATTTAGTGAATTCACTGGAATTTACAGTCACTTTCTATCATTAGCTCTTGTCTGAAATATAAGTTTTCGTAGATTATTCAGTTTCAAATTCGTTTCTGAAAGCTAAACTATCATAGGGCATTCGCCAGTAATATGTATGAATGGATTCTAGTTTCAATCACAATCTAGAGTTTTGAGTTTTTTTTTTAAATTCCTGTTTTTTCAAAAAAACAAACTTTTCCCGTTTTTTTGTTTTATCTGAAGGATAAGCGCAAACATTGCTTTGAATACTTAGAATTAAAATTGCAACTAAGAGATATAAATATCCGTTCAAGAAAATATGACTTTATTTTCCTTATTAAAAAGCTAAATTTAGCAGATATTTTATCATTTTAAATTTATATTTGGCAACTTACTTCGATGTCGATTTTGTTAAATTTGTTTTCATTAGTCATTCTGTTTTTAAGAATTTGTGAAATAAACAAAATACTATAAAATTAGCTTTAAAATATCGTTTCCTTGCTTTTGATGTTATGATTAATTTTGATCTTAGATATAGTTCCATGAAGTTGAAAGATTTATTTATGATTAAAAAAAATTAGGAATTTTGATTCCGAACAACTGGCATCTATTAAAAGCTTTTAAAATGTTATTCCTGGCAGAAATTAGAAATCGTCTGCTTTTAAACTTTTATTTTTGTATTCTTTCAGAATATGTTAATGTGTTCTGGTAATTTTGTCTTTATTTTTTCCTTCTTTTTACTGATATCTTTTAATGTGTGTGTGTATATATGTCAGCTAAATATAGAAACAAAGGATTGTGTTTAAGAGCAAACGAACTTTTCTGGAGAACTCTGCTAAATTATAAAAGAATTACAAATATATTGCAATGATTTCAAAACCAAACGTATTCTTTGCCCAGAAAGAGATGAAATCAATATTCATTAAGCTTTCTATCAGGGTATCCTAGAAATAACTTACCGGCGGAATCAGTGCATCATCATCATGAGGTAATCATCTTCGCATCTTTTCTTCCTTCTCATCGCACTCGCATTACTCAGCGTGCATTCATCAGACGAACGGCGCCGGCGATGAGTCAGCGGCCGGACACTCATCCTCCCGAACGCAGGTATGTCGCCGTATCTTCTGCCGCAGTCAGCCGTACCTCGACCGGCCGCTGGTCACAAGAAAAGGGTTGAAGAGTACCTTTAAATCGAATGGTCAATGGATTGGAAATTTTAATAACGGGTAGAAGTGATGTGTGAAATGGTGATTTCTGAATAGATAGATGAAGATAAATTAAAAAAATAAAGATTACATGTTCTAATCTGGGGCCTTTTAAACTGAAGGTCGTGACGAGGTGTGTGGGATCAAATAGAAATATATTAGCGTCTAATTACGCATATGATAATTTTCTTCAGATTCCTTTACAATTTAAAGACAAATAGTTTTAAGAAAATAGAAATTTTAACTTTTTATACAATTGTTTTAAATGAATTTTTTCCATTATCTTTTATAATAATGCATCACGGTTTTTTTAAAATTTTTAATTTATTTTTTTATATTTATTTTTTATTTCCGTTCTCCTACTTTTTGGGTTTGGTGAAATTTATGGAATTTTTGGCGTTGTTTGGTTTGTTTGAATTTTAGTTGTGATTTTTCAAATATGTGGAATTAATTTTTTCCAATAAAGTTATTGTCTAATTTTTTAATTTTTCCTCTAAAATTTCAAAAAATGTTCAGAATTCGGTTTCAAGCTGCAACAACTTAGTCTTGAAAAAGTCTGGGGTCACGAAAAGAGTATCTGAATGGCTACGTTTTTAATTTTATCTCTATAGATATAAGCTGATATGGTTAAGAATATTTCATTAAATATAAAAATTTTAGAATTAATATGTAAACGAGATATTTCGGAAAATTATTATTATTATTTAAAATTTGTAGCGTGTTTCGTTTCAGACTCGAATTAACTGGATGATATAGTTCAACTTAAAGTTAGAAAAGGACGCAATGTTACAAATTTTAATTATATCAAGACTATAAATAAATATCTGAGGAAGATTAATCAATACTTATAATAAAGCTCAATGTGTGTGTGTGTTGGCGCTCTACAGGCCAGACCATTCAACCTACAGCTACCAAATTTGACACGTGTATACCTTGGAGGCCGGGAATGTGCACCTGGGGGTTATTTTTTCGAATTTTTAAATAGAATTTTATTTATTTAAAAATTAAGCGAAATTTTGACGTGTTTCTGCTATAACTTCCGAAAATATTACCGCACAAAAAAGATTTTTGCATGAAGTTAAAGATCAAAAATTTATCTTTTAAATGATACTAATGTTTTAATTTTAAAATTAAATTTCTATTTTTAATGAATTTTTAAATAAATATTTTAACTATGTTTTTCAATACTTTTTTCGTAAAAAATAAAAATTAAGATTAAGCACGCTTCGCATTCATGGGAAAAAATTAGCTTTTTTCAAAGTGTTGCCATTACATTGATTAAAACCCCAATTAAAAATAAATTAAATCTTTTTGGAAATGAAATCTGCAAAAATATAATTTTCGGCACGTGTCTGTAGGAAATGAAACAAATATGAAATATTATTTTTTCTAAAAAATAAATTCAAGAAAAATTATTTTATGATCTTTTACACTCTCTATACAGGGTGTTTATTCAGTCCCGGATCCATTTTGATATTTAATGACTCATAAAATAATGAAGATATAAACAAACTTATGGCATTTATTGATGGAATAACTCATATTTTCCTTTTCAGGTTTGAATATTTTTACTTTTGTAAATATCGTCTGCGCGTGTTTTTAATTTCAGGTAATTTCATTTTCCAGTCTAAATATCTGTACTTTTCTAAATATCGTCTGCTTATTAATTGCATTTTTCTCTCTTTTGTTTTTGGCTACTATTGAAATGTTATGTTTACTTTTGATGTGTTTGTTCTACGTAGTACTTTTGTATGTGATGTCTTATTCGAGCGGATATTAAGGTGAATGCATACACCACAAGAGAAAGCCCAGATTTTATGGTTGTCATAGAGTTAATTTCCAGTCAACTAAATCACTGAATTTTAAGAGTTAATTTCTAATCACTTAAACTGACTGATTTATGAAAATTTGAATATCTCTATTCAATAAAAAAAGGATAATTTTAGATTTTTCATCGATCGCTTCAAAGAAAATGCGCCAATCAGCGTGCAGGTTTCTCAAGATTAATTGGCCTAAGATTATGGAAATGTTGAGGATTTCTAAATTTTTAACATTTAAAACTTCATAAATAAGTCTTAGTTGATCGTGGAAAATAGAAACATTTATTCATTTGTTTAAAATTTAGTGTGTCCAGAATATTTCTCAGAATATGATACATTACTGCATTAAATTTAGACTTCATAATTTTTGAAATATATTTATAGGCCGGAACAAAATATTATTATTGATTTCATTTCAATCCTTTTGAAAGCAAAACTAAAAACTGAATTTTATGCTGAATCTAAGAAATTTTTATTGAATAATATTTGAGATATTACGTAAATGATGAAATATATTTTGTAGTTAATATAAGACTTAAATACCGAGCAATTCTGTTTTCAATACTCACATTCAATAAAAATAATAATTAATAAATAACAATAATGAAGATAAATAAAATAAAACGGTTGGTTTTATTAAAAAATATCTTAATATTAATTGCAATTTCATCATTTACATTTTAAATTAAAGTTGAAGTTTTGCCGGAAATGACAACAAATTAGCAAAATATATATAGTAAATTGAAAGAAACGATCTAAACAGTATAAATTTGGTATGGCTATCAAAATGTGAAGATTAAAAATGTTTTGTTTGAGAATTCTTTAAGAGACCAGTTATTTAAAATATTTAATTGAAAATTGTAGCGAGCGGTAATACTGGCGAACCGGCTGGTCGCCAAAGGCGGCTAGTAATAAATAAAATAAGACATACTAAAGTTTAGAAAAAAATTTTTTAATTGAAAACAATCTTTGAAAATGCAGAAAATGGTTTAAAAAATTGAACAAATGGATAAAATAATATTCAAGTTTCAATGTTTTCTACAAAGCAAGTCATTTGATAAAATTTAATCATTAAAATTTAGCTTTAAATCTTTCTAAAAAAATTTCAATCTCATTTGATGTTACTATTATGTATATGTACATTTGAGGTTAAATTAAAACTGAATACCAATCTAGTTTCATTTATCTAATTTCGCATTCTACTTTTGCCATTGATAAATAAATTTTTTTATAATTCTTCAGGATATAATCTTTTAACATAATTTTTAGCACACGATTTTTTTAAAAAATATAATTGATAAATAAAATTTTTTTACAATTCTTCAGAATATGAACTTTCAACGTCCTACTTTTTAGCAGACGATTTTTTAAAATATAATTGATAAATAAAAAAAAAATGTTACAATTCTTCAGGATATGATCTTCCAACGTCATAATTTTTAGCAGACGATTTTTTTTCTTAGAGAATATTATTTTTTCACAATCAATTTTCTCTCTTATGTATTTACTAACCGCCTTTGGCGACCAGCCAGTTCGCCAGTATTACCGCTCGCTACAATTTTCAATTAAATATTTTAAGTAACTGGTCTCTTAATAGATTCTCAAACAAAACATTTTTAATCTTCAAATTTTGATAGTCATACCAAACTTATACTGTTGTGTAGATCGTTTCGTTCAATTTACTATATATATTTTGCTAATTTGTTGTCATTTCCGGTAAAACTTCAACTTTAATTTAAAGTGGAAATTAATATAAAGATATTTTTTAATAAAACCAAGCGTTTTATTTTCTTTATCATCTTTATTGTTATTTATTTATTTATTATTATTATTATTGAATATGAGTATGGCAAACAGAATCGCACGGTATATAAATCTTATGTGAACTACAAAATATTTTTCATAATTTATGTAATATCTCAACAATATTTTGTTGAATTATGTAATAATTCAACAAAAATATCTCAGATTCAGCATAAAATTCAGTTTTTTGTTTTGCTTTCAAAAGGATTGAAATGAAATCAATAATAATATTTTGTTCCGGCCTATAAATATATTTAAACATTATGAAGTCTAAATTTAATGCTGTAAGGTATCATATTCTGAGAAATATTCTGGACACACCAAATTTTAAATAAATGAATGAATCTTTCTATTTTCCACGATCCACTAAGACTTATTTATGAAGTTTTGAATGTTAAAAATTTATTAAAACTCAACATTTTCACAATCTTAGGCCAATTAATCTTGAGAAACCTGCGCGCTGATTGGCGTATTTTCTTTGAAACTATCGATGGAAAATCTAAAATTATCCTTTTTTTATTGAATAATGATATTCAAATTTTCATTAATCAGTCAGTTTAAGTGATTGATTTAGTTGATTGGAAAGTAACTCTTTTTATTTAAAATATTAATGTTTCAAGAACATTTTGTTAATCGTGATTTCCACAGCAGAAGCTTTATGTAAAATCAAAAATTCGTTCTTTATTAGAGCATTTATTGAATCAAGTTACATAAAATATAATCATTCTCCATTTAGACCATTTTAGCAGATCTGTGTCTAACTAAAGGTTTACAAATAGCTGTGTGGCCCTGATTTGAATGGATATCCTGTTCATATTAAACAAAACTTGCCTTAAAATAAAACTGATTTATTGGATTAATAATATAGAGAGTGTAAAAGATCATAAAATAATTTTTCTTGGATTTATTTTTTAGAAAAAATAATATTTCATATTTGTTTCATTTCTTACAGACACTTGCCGAAAATTATAATTTTGCAGATTTCATTTCCAAATAGATTTAATTTATTTTCAGTTAGAGCTTTAATCAATGTGATGGCAACACTTTGAAAAAAGCTATTTTTTTCTCATGAATGCGAAACTTGCTTAATCCTCATTTTTATTTTTGACGAAAAAAATTATTGAAAAACATAGTTAAAATATTTATTTAAAAATTCATAAAAAATAGAAATTTAATTTTAAGGTTAAAACATTGGTATTATTTAAAAGATGAATTTTTGATCTTTAACTAACTTCATATAAAAATCTTTTTTGTGCGGTAATATTTTCGGAAGTTATAGCAGAAACACGCCAAAATTTCGCTTAATTTTTAAATAAATAAAATTCTAATTAAAAATTCAAAAAAATAACCCCTAGGTGCACATTCCCGGCCTCCAAGGTATTCACGTGCCAAATTTGGTAGCTGTAGGTTGAATGGTCTGGCCTGTAGAACGCTAACACCCACACACACATTGAGCTTAATTATAAGTATAGATATAGATGATTTAAAAATTCAAGTAAATTTGTAAATTTACATCGTTGGTAATGGAATAAAAATTCTCAAACTGGAATTTATTTTTTAGAAACTAGTTCAAGGATATTTTTCAATCTGTGTTCCTTGAAAGATGCTTTTAAAAATCACCAAAAAAATCAACTAAGATATATGTTGTTTTGACTCTGTAAAATACTAACCAAATATCTATTTAAATTATCGATTTATATTCCAAATAACAGACAACTAAGAAATCGACAGTTATTTATTTATATAAAATTTAATTTCAAATTTTGATTATTTTATCAAGGGGTATAAGAATTATTATAATATTTTTGAAATCGAAATAAATATAAGTGAGAAACTGTGAGAGCGGAGAACGGAAGTTTTTAAAGGGCAGACTGCTTCTAACAAGAGAGGGGAGATCTCTTCATTTCCGTTTAACCTCAAGAGAAGGTTCGCGTCAGTACACCCTCATCTATAGGAAGTAATTTTCTGGAGCAAGATTTTTTTTTTAAATCGGTAGCATAAAATTGTGCTTCGAACCTCTACAAAAAAAAACAGTTTGATGGAAGTTTTAGAATTTCCGTTTTTGTAATAAAACTAATGCTAATAGATAAAGTAAATTTAACATGAAGCTCGTTTTTGAAGTGAAAAAAAATGAATGGACAAAGAATGGTTTAAGAAAAAGTTTTATTAAGTCGTTAGTTATTTTAATTAAAAATTTTGCCTTAAAATAGAAAAAAAAATATTTCACTTTTAATGCGATTATTCGAATATACTAACAGATATTTTTCGAATTTCAGTATTTCATTTAAATTTGCTTCATTCCTTAAAATGTATTTGTAATTTATAATGTATACAATCATTTGTCTGAAATTTACATCTAAAGTTTTTTAATATGTCTAATTTCTTGATTTTGCATTAATTAATTTTTTAATTAACACCTAGAATATAAAAATAGGATCAATATAAAATAAATTATATTATATTAATAATTATCAAAATCAGAATTATATCAATAGTTTATCATCTTTTGGTGATCTGTCTAAAGCATCTAAGGAATTGCTTTATGTTATTTGTTTCTGCTCTCTTTTAATTTTCGTATAATTTTAATGCATTTCATTGTAATAATTGTTAATACTAGCCAAATTGTGATCATTGCCTTCCTTCATTATTTTTAAATTTCGTGATGAGAGAATGGTTTTTTAAAAATAATTTCTGGACATTGCTACTTACTTTAAGAGTTTAATAATATCTCTCATAATGTCATTCATTTTTATGAATTATTCTTTTTTAATTTCAAAGAAAAAATATTTTTATTCAAAGTAATTGAGTTTTTCAACTGTTTAATATCTGTCATTAGTTATTCTACAAAAATATAATCATTGGTCATTTCATTTTCAAACGATAACTGAATTGGCAGCTAAAATAAACGGAAAAGGAATTAAAATCGTTTGCAAGAATTGATTTTATCGCAATAATTAATCATATTTTCTTTAAATATTCTATTAATTTTTTTTCAGTTTATAGCATTTTAAAAATCAATTACTATTATGACGAGTCAATGAAGGTCCATTTTTTTAAATAAATAAATTTTTATATTAGAAAAATAAACAAAATGCAACTATTCATTCCAAAAATAGAAATAATGATAATGTCGTAAAAACCATAACTTAGATTTTATCTAATTGCAGAAGACATTTTCAAAATTAAAATGTCTTTTATTTTTCACTATTGCTCTTTGTATATATTATATGAAATGTTTGATTCAACCAGATGACTATTGTAAATATCTACTATATTTCTCTCAATTGTTTTCTAAAGTCAAGTTTTGGGTGCCTCATTTGGTAACAAAAATCGGATTTGAATCTATTTAGAAAACTTTATTTTCATTTGGGATTTTATATTTTTCTAACTTTGTTCACTAACAGAATAAAAATGCTAATAACTTTTAAAATATTACAAAATGATGGAGACTGAAATTGTTCATACTCTATTAAAGAAATCCATAAGCATAGAATAGAAGAAGCAGATAACATAAAAATAGCTTTATAAAGTTTCTATAGCAGTTCATTAAATAGATAATTTTTATTAATTAAAAAGTTTGCTTCCAAATAAAGAAATATATATTCCAATAAAGCATATATTTTGAATCATTTCATTTATTTGTCCCTTAAATTACCACACTTAAGGTTAAAAAATTTTTTAATTCTTTCTTAAAAAAGTGATAACAATTTATGGAAGAAATAGCTTTCAGTTCTTTTAAAAATCGTTTGATAGAATCCGTAATCTTTCGAGAAACTGGGCTTCAAGAAATAAGTATAAATATTGTATAATATTAGTCTAATACGTTTTCATCTTGAATAACGTGGGCGATTCATTAGTTCATATAAAATGAAATAAAACAATCACTAAAATGTTTATTTCTATCTTTTATAGCCGACACGCGCTTTTTTTTTATATATATATTTGTTATTGTACATTTCAAGAACTCAGATAAAAACGATTCCTTTGTTGTCTCAGCGTTTTGCTCCAGCTGATTCGTTTCAACAGAATCAACGAACATTCTCAGGAAAGAATTACTATAATATATAAAAAATGATTCATCAAAAAAATCATTATTACTTTTTGATTTCATATTCTTTCAAATAAAAAGAGTCACTACTTTTATTGGTGATCATTGTTAATACAAATGCTCTTAATAAAAAAAAACGGTAAATAATTCCACAAAAGAGCAATTTTAGATCTAATTTATTGCAATCAAAACGATATGGTGTACAGAAGGTTCGATGCTCATTGATTAAAAAGAGAAAAAAATTGAAAAGAAAAGGCGAGGCGAGAGATTTGGTTCCGATAAATTGTGTAGGAAGCTGTTCATTTCCTGCACCGCGGCAATCAAATATTGACAACGCTCTTCAAATGAAAGTGTCTTTGCACAAATATCTGTTTCGCAGATGGTCACTTGCATTCCCGCGCGCAACAGGCACGCCACATTTGGCGCTTTATTGCTATTTCGTTTTATATCTTTCATTTCATTTCCCCCTTCTCTTGAACGGAAAGGAAAGAGAACATTTTATTCTAAATTCTTCAAATTCATACTAATTTAAATGGTTTGATAACACGTTTAAATGATAATGTTTTTCTAATAAAATCCATTTATATGGTAAAAAAAATGAATTAACATTATGTGATATGTTGTGAGATGTTAACAGAATATTTTCTAAATTTCTAGTATAGTTTCTAATTTTTTCCCCTTTATTTTAAATTTCTAGTAATCTCATTTATTCAGTTTTCTAATTTGAGAAGAATTCATAATGTCAATAAAGACAAGTCGATGTCAAATCCTTAAATAAGTGTTTTTTTCTAAGTTTAAAGCATTGCGATTGACTAATGGCTCATTATCGATTTTGAAACAAAAGTGTTTATCTCTCAGACCAATCATATATCTTGGCAGGCTTAAATTATATGGTCTATCATCACATGTACACCAGCAGAAGATGCGTTTTAATCACATGTTCACAGTTTAGAATTTCGCAGGTCATCCGAAAATAGCTCTAACAAACTGCAAAACAAGGCTTTAATCTAACAAAGTTGAATTAATTGTTTTGACTAAAATAAGAGCTTGGAAAATATGCTGCCGATTCAACTCAATCAGATGTATAAGTCGAAGCAAAATATTTTCTGGTTGCTGCATTCTCTATTAAGATGAGATATTCTATGATATCTCCAAGACAGTCTGCCTTTTCGCTATTCTGAATACCGTAAAACTAGTAGTAATACTGATGGCCATTTTTTAGTTTACAGCGTTCATTAACATTCTTAGTTTAAAAAAATTAATTTAAAAAATTGGTTTTTTAAAGAAATGAACTGAAGATTTTTTTTTTCTTTCGAGATTCTATTTTCTGAAAAATTACCGATGAGACATTCGAATTTAATCCAAAGGAAATAAAAGCAATGAATACAATACTGGGAAATATTTTTTCTTTGTTTGCTCTTAAATCTTTATAAATATATTTTTGAAAAAGAGCTTATTTCCGAAATAGAATTAGACACCACTTTCTTTCACTGAAATTTTTTATTTTAATGACTGATAATATATTTGATTAAACAAAAATTACTTTGGCTTGACAAATTTTCTTTTATTTAAACTAAGGCTTGTATATTAGAATTTTCACCGAATATTTCAATTCTAAATTTTTGTAAATACTAAACTCTCAAGCTCATTTATGAAAAAAATGATAAAATTAATTATTTTTCTGTTCAACAAATTTATCTATTCTTATCATAAATAAATTTGCAAACAAAAAAATGCTTTATTAAAATTGCATTGAAAAAAGTAACTTTTTTTTTTAACTTTAAAAATATTTTCTTTGTGAATATTCAAATATCCATCTAAAATTTCCAATAGTTTTACAAAATAATCGTCCAAAAAATTGTCTTTAGTTAAACGATTGAGAAATTTACATGAAAACTTCTTTTCAATAATAATAGCACATATAAATGAGTTTTTAAAAAAAAAGCATAAGAATATTTTATCATTAAGCGATTAAGCTTTAATCATAAAACAGATCAAATGATCAGAAGATAGATTTTTCACTTAAAAAAAAAAAGAGTGAGAGAGAGAGAAAAAGAAAAATGTTTAGTTCAAAAACTTAATCCCAAAATCGAGACGAAGTTTCGTCTTTTATTTGAAGTTACGAAACCATCTTTCTTTGAATGTTAAGCGCCATCTGTTGACTTAGTTAGAAACTAATTCTTTTAAATGCACTCGGTATCATTTACTACTCTTGCAAACATCCAATAATAATAAAAGAAAATGTCATAATCTCTTAAGGCGTAAAAATTAATTTTAAAATCAGAAATAATTAATTAAATAGATGTATCTGCCATATATTTTATATCTGATTTTTAATATATTTTATTGATAAATATAATACTGATTGAAATTTTTATCACTGTTAAAATTAGTTTTTTATTCAGGCTTTGAAAGCCAACTTATTGGAAAATGTTTCTTAAGACTGCATATTATCAAAAGTATTTTCCACATTAATGCCTTTTGACACATTCGTTTATAATAACATATTATTTTCCAAATTGTTTAGTAAGTTAAAATAAATAAATAAATATGCAGCAAATGAAATATCGGATGTCTGACTGGAGCCACTGAGTCAACAAATAACATCAAATAAAAAAAATTCTGAGAATAATGTTCTAAAATTTAAACAGTATTTGGTTTTGAGTGAAATAAGTACGAATCAAAGCACTTGAAAATCAAATGAAGATTCAAAATTAAATTAACGTCAAAATATCGCAAAAAAAAAAAAAAAAAATCTAGGCACTCAAAATGGCAGGACCTTCAATCATTTTTTTAACCTGTTGCATAAAATGGCTGGCAATATTAGAACTAAGATAGATGCAAGTACTATTACTGCTTTTTTTATTCCAATATTCATTTGCTGTTTGGATCCAACCAGGACATAGTGGTTTATAGTGTTATAAATGATATTATAACTAGTTGTCTGCATGTGGGACTATTATTACTATAAACTTAGAAGTTTGGAATTTTTACTACCAAAATTCCACATTTGCAGACGCATTGCTTTTCTCAAATTTTGTTTTAGAATAATTTAGTATCACACAGTGTTTAATTATGCTGATGATATTATAGTTAAATAAAGAATATTTTGAAATACTGATAAACAAAATACTGAACAAACATCTAGATAGCAAGAGTTTAAATCATCTTGTTATAAAATAAAATATATTAAACGATCAAAAATAGTTTAGAGGATTGGGTTGTAGTTATAAATAATATTATATCAAATTATTTGTGTGTGTGATTATGATTCTGGTGCAGTTAGAATTTTGAAATTTTTACTTTCTCAAATTTGGAATTGCCAAATTTGAAGACGAATTGGTTTCTAAAAAATTTTGTTTACAATTTCGAATACATGTATAACGCTGAGTTTAATTATATGGGTGATATTATGGAAAAATAACGAACATTTTAGAATACAAATATTCAAAATTCTGAATAAATATCAAATCAGAGAAAGATTAAATCATCATATTATAAATTAAATATATTAAGCTATTAGTACGACGATTTTTGTTGATTCTTGGATCTCTAAAATGCTTAATTCTTGTAATCTGCTGTAATTTGAATTTAAAAAAAAAACAGAATTTAAAATGAATATATATTTTAGAAAATTAAAACTGCAATGACTTCAAACCAATTAAATTTAGAATATGCAATATGCTAAGACAAATGAAGCAAGAAGGAGAACAAACCTATAGTTTTTTTAAAGCTATTGCAAACGATAAATTCTCACAGTAATTTTAAATGGTAAACATCAAACAAAAACGAAAAAAAAGAATTGTTTACTTTTGATAAAATATTCTGGATAAGGCAATTTCGAGACTCTAACTGGAGACATCCTAGCCTTAGGGCTGTTTTTTCCAAAAAGTTAAATAGGTTGCAACCTAGTCTTTAGGGAAATTACTAATTTATCACACTGATTTTGTTTTAATTTTGAATCTAAAATATATTTATCATAATGTTTGCGAATAATAAACATGATTTTGTGTGTGCTTGCGTGCGTGTGTGTGTGTGTGTGTGAATGTGTGTGTGTGTGTTGACGTGTGTATTGGCATGTGTGTGTGTGTATCTACAAGCCAGACCGTCCGACTTACAATTACCAAATTCAGTACATATATACCTTGGAGAATAAATAAATATTTTTTGAAAATTTAATTAGAATTTAAGAATTTAGAAAAAGAAGAAGCTAAATTTGGAGGTTTTTTTCGTGGCAACTTTCAAAAATAATTCCACACAAAAATAATTTTTATCTCATTTTAAACCCTAAAATATAAAACATATGCCATTTTAGTAGCACTAAAATTCTTCAGTTTAGATTTAATTAAATTTTAAACATATTTTAAAATATAACAATATTTTGTAATAATAATTTTATTATTGTGAATGAAATCCAAACCGTTTTAAATCAGAGATAATCTGCTAAACTTAAATCATAGATAATGTGGTAAGCTTAAATCATAGATAATGTGGATAATGTGGTAAGCTTAAGTCATAGATAATGTGGATAATGTGGTAAGCTTGAGTCATAGATAATGTGGATAATGTGGTAAGCTTAAGTCATAGATAATGTGGTAAGCTTAAGTCATAGATAATGAGGATATTGTGGCAAACTTAAGTCATAGATAATGTGGTAAACTAGTAGAGCGATAAAGAGTTTAGGAATCATTAAGTGTAATTTAATTCTCCATGTAATTTAATCACTCTTTTCTAGATCAATAAGAAATCATCTAGGTGAAATCAACATAACAGTTGTGCTTCCAGGCCAGTTTACAGTATTTTTAAAATGAGTTCTTTTATTTGTGAGAGAGACAAAAGAATCATTGTAAATTGACGCTTTACGGATCAGATAATTTGACCTAGAACTATCGAATTTATCACAAACATACTTTGGGGAGTAAAAATGTGCACCTCTGAAAGATTGTTTTAAAATTTTTATTCATTAAAAATTAAGTTGCTTGTTCGCATTTTTCTGCGACAACTTTAGAAAATACTATAGCACAACCAGTGGCAGCCTTGCCGCATACTTTCTAATAAATTTGTCAAATCAGAGAACGTTCTATATGGCACTGGCACTACTGAGAACGTTCTACATGGCACTACTGGCGTACAATAGTTACGAAATAAAATTTTTGGCTAGAATGTGGCATTTTTACCGAATCTGTCGGGTCATTCTTGGCGAGCTATTTGGGGATTGATCCCTGGCGTGCCGTTAATAGTATTCGAAAATAGAATTTGTGCTTTAGACTCGTTTTTCGCAACCAATTAGAACAAGGATTTGACACAAAACAGCACTTGTAGCCACAAAATTCCATATCAAATTTGATATATTTCAGTTATTGCGTTTTTGAATTATTGCATTTACATGTTTGTGAAACTACAGACCGACAGACAGTCAACCTATAATTGATTTTGATTCAAAAATTGACATGTGTCTACAATACAGGTGTTAAGTGTATGTACCGAATATTATCTATATATCTCTGTTCGTTCTACCATTATCGTGTTAACTTACATTCGAACAGTCGACCATACAGACTTCCTCTGAACAAATTATACTCAAAATTCGATAGAAATCTAAAGACCGTAACCAAATTTCAGCCGTCCAGCTCAAAGCGCTTTTGAGTTAGTTATCTTTGCCATAAAGAGATAAACAGACCGACATTTTCTAAAAATGGGTTTTTCGAACTCATGGAGGTCAAAAACGTTCAGATTATTCAAAATCTCATGTTCGAATTTTTTTGATGATTACTATATTTTTTTCTAAACCACATATACGAGAAAATGGAATTGAATTTTATACCATTTTACATCTTAAGAAATTCTTTATTTTTAAGATACCAATTAAATAATTGTGCAATTTTTTAAAAATGGTCTTTTTAGTAATTTCCAACAATAGATTATGTCGTTGCTCTGAAATTCAAACTGTTTTCATTATTTTATAAAATGTTTCATTGGCCGATTTTCTCCCATTGTTGAAATCTAAATGAGAAGGATTTTGCTCAATATCTGTGTAGTTTATAAGACGAATAAAAACAGAAAGTTACAATACCGCGAAATTTGAAAGATATATGAATCGTACATTAACGTTTTTAAAAGCACTATGATGTCATGGGACTGATGTTCATTAGAAAGGTTCATGTAAGCAATAAACAAAATATGTATAAGGTTATTAAAATAATGCGATTTTAATATGTATGTCAGTTTGGTGAATATGAACATGAAGTTATAACTCAATGATTTATCTGATATGAAATGTAATTAATATACCTAGTGAACCAGCTAATTATCAAAAACGACTAGTTATTAGTAAAGAACACTATTATTTCCTTTATTAATTGTAAAGAAAAGCATTTTTTTCTTTTATTATTAAAAAAGAACATTGTCTTCATTATTATTAAAGAATTGTATTATCTCTTTATTATTAGTAAAGAAAGAAGAGCATTATCTTTAATATTAGAGAAGAAGAACATTATCTTTTTAATTATAAATAAAGAAGTGGACTGCCTTTTTTATTATTAATAAAGAACAGTGGTATCTCTTTTATTATTAGTAGTATCAATTCAAGTTTCAGTGTTTGCTTTCAATAATTCAGTTCTGAGTGGAATTTTTTTTTTTAAATGTTTCCTTTTGGCAATCGCTTTTTTTCCAAATTATAACAAAGTCTGATACTCGTCAAATTCATTTTTGCGCAAGTTTTTACTTATTTTTGCACAAATTTTAACTCATTTTTGAGCAAATTTAAGCTTAATGTCATAATAAACCATAAGATATCCTATGTTATTAGTTATTATTTGCAGTGATATTTGTCATAGGACGATTTTTAACATAAGACTAAATATAAAAAAAAATAAACATTTATATTCTAGTAAAATCATGACAGTTGTTTAGATTTTAATAATTTACAAATTAACTATACTAGACTTGATCATGCCAGATAACTGGGAATTTAAAAAAAATTTCAATTAAATTTTCACAAATATTTTAATTACTGTAAACAAAATTAGGAAACAGAAAAGAGAATCTCATTTATCTATGCTCCAAAAATTTTGCAAAACCCATCTCAAACACTTATCTTTCAAAATATTAATTAATTTCAGCACTGCATCTCATTAATGTAAATCCATGCTTTCGCATGGTCAATTCCAGGTAATTGATGCTGACACGCATTGTACTTGCTTTAATTACTCCGTACTAGCTTATGTGCCCAGAGGCAGATGTTCGAAAAAGATCGTCTGCAAAAACTCGACTTTTAACGATGTTTTGTGGAACTAAATTGTTTTATTTCATTAGCGGTTACAAAAGAAACATAGAAACGTCAGAATTGTCCTTGTGATCTTACATAATGAGAAAGGGGAAATAATAAAATATTGTAACGAAGATTACGAACATCAGTTTTAATTTTTGTTTTCTGTAGATGACAGAGACGCTATTTTTTGCCTTCGTTTGTAAGTAATTACTGAGGAATTATGTTTTCTAAGTGGATTGCGAAGTCTTCAGTGTTTTATAATTTCCGAGAAAGACAGCGATTTTTTTTTATTTGATGAGATAATTTTTATTAAAGTAAGTTATGAGCATTCGATCGGTTTGAAATGTGAATAATTCAATCTTGTTTTTTTTTCTTTCAGAAATGCAAAAAAATGAATTTGTTTTTTTCTTTCTGAAATATGTAAAAAAGAAAATAGTATCATCATTAAAAAAAAAACGATCTCGAAATTTGGTTTTATTTCTATATTCTAAACCGCAATTTGAAACGAAAACATGTTTTTAGGTTTTTTTTTTTTTTTTTTTTTTTACTTTCTCGTGTACGTAGTATAGAAAAAACATAGTAATCGTCAAATATTCGAACCCGAGATTTTGACGTTTAAATTTTCACGTTTAGGTAAAAAATATCGATTTTTTTTGCGTATATAATAAGAATATATGAATAAATAAAAAATATATGAATAAATATAAATATATGTACAATAAAAAATATGAATATTCTTTAATTCGATACTTTTAATTTCTTTACGGTCTTTAAAAAATCATTTGAATTATGTTTCTGATTTCATATTTTGGGAAGTCACATTGTTTTTTCTTTCTTCTATACATAGTGCACAGCTAAATCCATCAAAGGGTTGACTGTCTGTCAGTCTGTACATTTAGAAACATGTAAACATGTTAACTCAGACACGAAATGACTCAAATGTATTAAATTTGATACGGGATTTTGTGATTACAGGTGTTGTTTTGTGTTTATCAAATTCAAAATTTTCAACTAAAAGGGTAAATTTTCGATGAGAATTTAGAATATTTTTCCCTTTTTACTTGAAAATTTAAAATTTTCAACTAAAGGTGGAAAAATAGTCTAAATTCTCATTGGATTGATGCTTCTTACCCAGCTTAATGATCCCAGCTTACGTGTCTTGCCCTACCTAAATTACTTACGCCACTGAATGGAAGAGTAGACTAAAACCGAGAGTAGATAGTAGGCTGGACTTCTTACGAATAGCCCAATTAGGAGTAATCGATCCAGTTGGATCAAGTCTAATCTTAAACATACAGCTAGAAAGCGTGTGAGAAAATAATATGTTTATTGAAACACTGTTTCACTCATTTGCGCTAAATCACGCCACTGAAAGAAAGAGAACTGGAAATTTGACTTCAGAGAATATGAAAAATTATTATTGGACAGATTAATGGAATGGACTCAAAAGTGTGTTTTATCATCAAATATTTGAAATGCGATGACTTTATGCTAGGATTTGTTTATGTAAATAATGTAAATATTAGTATGACAATTATTTTTTAAAACCAGTGGTAGTGGTCTCCCGAAACTTTCTCGCATACTCTATAATAAACTTGTCAGACCAGAGAGCACCTTACATGGCATTGACGTGCAAAAGTTTCGAAAAATTAACTTTTGGCGTAAATTTAGCATTTTTACTGAATCTATCGTGTGATTCTTGGCTAGTTATTTGGCTATTAATTCTTGTGGTATGCGTTAATAATATCCAAAAATCGAATATCTGTTTTAGACGGGTTTTTCTTCCCCGATTGAATCAAAAATTTGCCACAAACCTGCACTTGTACTCACAAAATACCATAACCGATTTCATAAATTTAAGAATTCGCGTTTTCAAATCCTCACACTTACATATTTCTGCAAATACTGACCGATAGACGAACTGCTTGTTAGATTTGACTTAAAATTTGACATTATAGATACTAAATCTATGCACCGAATTTTATCTATCTAGCTCTCTTTGTTTTGTAGTTATCGTGTTACTTTATATTCGAACAGTCGGGCAGAAGTACTTCCTCTGAACTTATTTTACTCAAATTTTGATAGAAATCCGAAAATTTGTTGTAGAATCACATACCAAACATCAACTGCATAGCTGAAAGCGTTTTTAAGTTATCTTTGTCACAGATAGACAGACAGATATTTTCCAAAAATGTGTGTTTTGAAGAACTCAGGAAGGTATAAAACGTCAAAATTCGTCTAAATTTCGAGTTCAAATTTTTTGAAGATTACTGTACTGTTTCTATATCATGTATATGAGTAAATAAAAATTATTATTACTAAGAGATACAAAGTTTCTTTGGATATAATTGTGCGACACCCCGACCTAGACATTGGCCATGCGGGAAATTTGATGGGGCTGTCAAAGAACAATTTCACCAATCACGAAGGAACAAACTACACTTGATGATATTGGACCCTTGAGAACAATAAAGAATCCTCTAGCGAAAATGCATATTGGTACAGAAAAAGAATAGACAAAAAAAAACATTTCATTTTACATTACATATTAAGTTTTGAAACATTAAAAATGCATAAAATACATTAAATCAGAGTTAACATTTTACAATAGGAGATAGCTAAATACAAAAGATTTGACAAAATGTCTCTAATAAAAGATTTAATGACTGGAACTTTTATAAGTTTTTAGACTTTAAGACGTGCAATTTCTGGGCCATCTGAATCTGTGTTCTCGCCTTAATGCACAGGCTTTGATGTCTCTTTGGATAAGAAGCTAGTAAATCTTGCAATAGAAGCTATTCAGTTGACGATTCTTTTAATAATGATTCTAAATGCCCAGCGGATATCTCCAAACATTTCAGACCCGCAATCCTTTGAACCACGCCCCCGACTTTATTAAAATGCGACGCACCCTCATAATATTCGCGAGACCACCAGCAACACATCATAAAAACAGGACCTCTTTGGGAAAAAGTGTTCCCCTTTCACTAAATTCGTGCGAGCGTGTGATTTTTCCTGATCAGGACGTCTGTATGTGACGTCACAGGCGTGTGGGCACGTGTCCCGACACGTGTTTCTTCGTGGAACGTCACCAAAGGAGACCGGCCACTTGTGTCCCCTGATTAAAAACCCGCCGACACTTTTTTTCAGATTGAATTCTGACCGGCCTCTTCATTAGATTCGGCTGCAGGGGAACGAAGGGTTGCTGGAATATCTGATATGGTTCGCACCTGATAAAAATTCATTAAGAGAAAGTATCGTATATCGCATCATTTTGGACTATGAATCATTCGTTAATACATATATGCATTTTCTAATACAGAAAGAAAAGTTGCAAAGAAATTTCATTTAAAAAATTATTCTAATGAGCTGTCAGAAAAGCATGATTATAAGGGGGTTCATTTGGAAAAAAACCCCAAATATTTTAATTGGGAAACAAGAAAAAAAAAAGAAGAAAAAGAAGGAAAGAAAGAAAAAGAAAAGAAGAAAAAAAATCAACGAGAGTTTTCTAACTCCGACTTCCATCATAATCAGTTGAGTTTCTGTATAACGAATATAAAGACTCCTTGGGAAAAAAATTCTATATAAAGTAATTTCAATATAGAGAAATTTTAATATATAGAAATGTAATTGTAGAATTCTCGTTATTTTCTGACAAAAAAACATTGATGAACAGTTACTTTTTTTTTAGTGTTAAAGAAGTTTAAACGAATTAAATTATCAAAGAAAATTATTTTTAAAAGCTTATGAAAGGGAGTCATTTTTGAGAAATATTGGTATCGTACTTGAAAATCACATATCGCATTGTTTTCACAGCAAATCATTCGTACTACATATACGTATTTTCTAATAGAGGTAAAGGAGTTTTACATATAAATTTCCTTTTTAAAAGAATAGTTCTAAGGAATTGCCAGAGAAGTATGATTGTTAGTGGTCTCATTGAGGAAAACCAACAAACAAAAAACAGCGAGTGTTTTTTAATCTCGACTTTTCTTATAATTGGTTAAACCTCTGTATAACGAAATTAAAGATTCCCGGGAAGAAATTCTGTATAAAATAATTTTGATATACAGAAATTTCAATATACAGAAACATAATCGTGGGATTTTGATTATTTTCTAACTGAAACCAACTATGTCCAGTTAATTTTTTAATGGTTAAAGAAGATTTAAATGAATTGAAATATTAAAGAAAATTATTTTCAAAAGCGTATAAAAGGTAAAGACCTTTTGGAATTGCTGTTGAATTAAAGTTGAAGTTGATAATAAGTGAATATGAAGCTTCAGTGATTCCCCTCAACGTTGCCATAGTTAAGCGAATTTTTTAATATGAAATTTGATTATTTCTGAGAAAAAATTCGATATAAAGAAATTTCGATCTATAGAAATTTAAATATACAGAAATTTTTCGATATATAGAAATTTCAATAAACGGAAATTTATATATTTAGAAATTTCATTAATCAGGAGTATATATTGCTGTTTTTATTATTTTTATGTTAAAGACAATTATCCATATTTAATATTCAAGAGTTAAAGAAGATTTAAAAAATTAAACTAACAAATAATTTTATATTGAAAAATACAAATAATAACTATTTTTCAAAATTATTGATACCGTATTTGACGAAATTTCATTGTGACATTTTTTCACAACTCTGCCTCCAAACTCTTTTATTAGAATTAATTTTCTTTCACATTCTTTTCCTTTAGAAATCATCCTCACTATAAAATTGTTCTTTTACTAGGATCTTTTTTTTTTCATTCTCTTTCCTTTAAAAAAGCATTCTCTCGATAAAATTGATCATTTTTTTCTATCAATTCTTCTTTCATGCTTTTTCCTTTAAGAAGGCATTCTCACTATAAAATTCGTCCTTTATTGAGATCATGTTCTTTCATGCTCTTTCCTTTATAAAGGTATTCGCATTATAAAATTGATTTTTTTATTTAGACGAATTTTTCTTTCATACTCTTTCTTTTAAAAAGTCATTCTCACTATAAAATTGATCTTTTATTGAGATCAAGTTTTATTTCATGCTCTTTCCTTATAAAAAGGCATTATCACCTATAAAATTGATTTTTTTTCATATCAATTTTTCTTTCACCCCTTTAGAAGTCATCTTTAGAATAAAATTGATCTTTTATTAAGATCAAGTTTTCTTTCACATTCTTTTCCTTTAGAAATCACCCTCGCTATAACAAAACTAAAACCAAAATTTAATTTTAATTAAAAAATTCACTCCAAGTGTGGAAAAGAATTCGTAGAACAAAAGTTAAGAATGAAAAATGACTCAATAGTGAGTACTTATTGTTTTCATTTTCTTTAATGACTTCAGTTTTTCAAGAATTTCTATTGGAGTAAGAATCACTCAAGCATTTCTTTTCTTATAAATTAATTCATATTCTTTTTTATGATCAAACCGCTTTAATCTCTTTTTAGCACCAAATAATTATAAAATTAGTTAGATAAAATTAATTAGCATTTAATCGAAGGTAGCTAGTTAGATAAAATTTGATGCACGGATTTAACATCTAAAGTATCTATACTTTAGATGTTAAATACTTTTGTCAAATTTAAATTTATACTTTAGAAACTTTTGTCAAATTTAAAATAAAATCCAACATGGTGATGATAACAACAATGATTTAAATATACGAAATTTAGTATATGACTATAACTGTAGCTTAGTGTAAAATTGTGGTTTTAATCAGTTGAAGGGAAAACATCCCTAATGCATATTCGGTTTCCTGATATTTGTGTATTAACCGCATCTTAACGATTAATTATAAAATAAAACGCCAAAGAATCCACTCTAATAGCCTCTTTCGTGACTGTTGCATATGATTAATAATACAAGAATATTTATATTAGAAAGCATACGAGAAAGTTTCGAGGGGACCATTCCTGCTAGTTTTTATCAGGGAAAAAAAAGCTTGGAATATTTACAATCACATAATGAAAAACCTGTATGTCATATGACTGATATCCCATGAATTTATTTTTGAATTTCATTTTTTCATTGGCGATAACACGCCAATTTTTGCAACCATTGCATTGGCCTTCTTACCAACATATTTCAGAAGTATGGAAAGTCATATATTCTCGAGTTCCATTTTTTATTCGCACATTCATAAAGTATGTGGAGCAACTCTCCCACACAACACGTGACCTCTTTGGTGATTCCGTGTTGATAATCCCCCCTCCGCTTTTATACTTAAAATTCGAATCCTTTCTCGCTTCAATAATTTTTAAATTATTCTCCCGCCCTGAAATTTAACGACCCAATTTGCATTTGAGTAAAGGCCGCTTGATTTACATTCGATTTCCTTTATATAGTGGCATCATCATATTATCGTCTGCATTTACAAGCTGTCAACAAACGGTCATGTTAGTGCACAGGAAATGAAAATTTAGGAATTATATCTTTGATGAGATAAAAATTATGGCCGAATTTTTGTAGTTTGTGCTAATAGATTTATATTCTATACAACTTTTGTGCTTTACTTTATTAGAAATAAAGTAAAGCACGCCACTTTATTAGAAATAAAATTCTACGCAGAAGTCAGAAAATAACAATGGTGGTTTCAAAAGTGGTTTTCCATTACGCTGGTTTCAATGCCTTGGTTTTTTTTTTTTTTTTTCCAATTTCAAAATTTAAAAAATATATATATATTTTTTTTAGTAACAATAATGGCAACTTATATACAAATGTAGGCATGAAAGATATAGCTCTGTAAATAAGCAACTGGATTTAAATTATTTATTTATTTTAACAGCATTTTATAGTAAAGGTTTCTTTAAAAAAAAAAAAACTGTAGTTTGAAACATGGAAGCATTATAATATTTTGAACTTGTATATTTCAATTTTTTTTTTGATATTTTAATAGCAATCATGGTAACATTAATATACAAATGTAAGTATGAACGATATAGCTCTGTAAATGAGGAAACTGAATTTAAATTATTAATTTAC
>JAPMOR010007145.1:35819-50969 GCA_026543865.1 Argiope aurantia
GGCCAAAAAGAGAGCAGACACTTTGAATCTTTAAACTTTGCTTTTATTCCATCCGGAGAGGCATAATCTATGTACAAGCAAGAATCGACAAGATATGTAGGTACGTTTACATCACAACACAAGAACGAAAAGAGAAAAGAGCGAACGAAATATTCATCCTCATGATTATATATTATGAGATTTTAAAAGGGATTTACTTACACGTGTCAATTTAGGTAAGGGAATTTTGGGGATCTTTTAAAAGAATTTGTTTAGATCGACACATTTTTATCAATTTACTCGGAGTGTGGGAACTTGCCGATTTCAGCAATTTTACAGAGCTTCTGTTGCATTAATTAATAAAAAATATGGAATTGGATTTTAAATTTGTTAATAGTCATTTGGCAATACCTCGTATGTTCAGATTATTTACATGCTTGCCTTGGAGGACAATCTGAGCCAATGTTATTTTTTTTAATTAGATAGTAAGAAAAAATGAGTTTAAGTGAAGCTGTTTCAATTTTAATTCGAATTCGTCAAAAGTGAGAAATTACGGCAAATGAAATTGTTGAAGAATCATTCATAAGATTATCCAGTTGTAGTTATCGAAATAAAAGCATAAAGCGTTTCCATATACGAAGAGAAGTTATTCGACTAAAGAAGCACAGTTATGGGTCTATGACAAGACTCTGTTATTTTTGTCTGAGAAAAAAGGAATAAATTCAAAGTGTTTCTGGGAAAAAGGAGTAAATGTTTCCACAGAAAAAATATGTTTTGGAAAATCTACTGGATCTGCCCATACATGTTCAAAATTTACTGCCTTTCAAATGAGCGAAATAAATCTCTTTGACGTCGAAGATTAACAAAACTAGTTGGGAGATAAACCTCTTGGGGAAAAGAAATCATGTTTATTGACGAAGTTTTAAATGATTTATTTCATATAAATGTAAATAATTTTGATTTTTTACGCACCTTAGAGTTACATATATTTGCTTTCTGATATTTACATATATATTTCTCTATTGTCAAAAAATATTAAAAGGAAAAAAAAAGTGAAATGCATATTTTAAATTTATTTACTTTTGCCATGCATTTCAATGATAATCTATACATATAAAACGCTAACGTACTTGTCACAGAGATCGTGCTTTTTACTAATTGTCGAATGGAAACAGTGGAAAGCAAAATAATATACGAGTTTCAGACTGTAACATTCACTGAACATTTTTACAGCTATACTGAATCAAATGCTTCTCTTAGCTAATTAATGGATCTGAAAAATATTATTAGATTTGTTACGGAGATAGTTCGCAATCTCACCAAAGAAGACATTCAGTCAGGGGAAAGGAAATATAAAAGAAATCAAGAAACAATCAAACTCAAATATAGTCTTAACCGCTGTCAGATAAGTAATCGTGGTAAAACTTAAGATTTATGTACGGGTTTTTACCAAGCACGTCAAAAACGTACCAATTGCCCAAAACCTCACTAAAAGTCTGCAATCCTGAGTGGATACCAGAAATGTCAAGAAATGACTTTTAAAATTGCAATTAAAAATTATGATTATACATTTGTCGAGAAATCGCGTCAAAATGTTTCAATCTTGACATCCATATTAATCTTAAGTTTAGTCGTAATCGTTATGACTTGCCTACGGAAATTGAGCTCATATTTTTTTTTAAACAATTATCTTATAAAAATGCTTTTTGCATTATTTTAAGACTAAAAAAATTACCTTTTTAATTATATCAATTTCATTTTCTTACAATTTTTCATTTAACTTTAAAAATATTTTTAATTCAATTTAATACACTACTTGAAACGATGTCTTTAAATGTTATGATGGAATTCAAATTCTTCATCAAAACAAAGATTCAAGCGCGTGCTTTTGCCTATAAATAAATCAGTAATAGGAGTTACACTTCCGTTTTTATTTCGTAATATATACAATTTGTAATTTGGTGTAAACTACTTTAATTGAATTAATGTGTTTTAGTCATATCAAACTACAAGGTGAAATATTTTTTAAAGAAATACATCCCATATTAATGATTGTCTAAAATCTAATAATCTAGGCAAACAAACTGGTCTCCAAAGTCGACTAGTTTTTAAGAAAGCTTCTCGTTTCTAATGGTGAACAACAACTCCAAGAAAATCCCTTCCATAAGCTTAGATTCAGTAAAAATGCTTTATAAACTTTCTTTATAATTCTTTATAAAGTCATAATTCTTTATAAACTTGTTTATTTGTTCAGCATCCAAGTGTGAACTAAATATTTTTTGCTGTTTAAAAAAGTCATTATTCAACGATTATAACTTCATGCTTAGAAAAATGTACCATGTTTATTTATTTTATTTGATCACAGATGATACGATTCGGAAAACGGACATTTGAAAAAAACATCCGCTCGATATGAAAATTCTCAAATAATATAAACAGCTGCTATTGTCGAATTGTTAGGTACTATAAATAAAACTCCTCGTCCTCTCCCATTCACAACAGAATGATCGAAAATACTATCTAACTGCCACAAGTGATTTCTCCTGCATTGCGTAGCCAATAGAATTATAGCATACCTTCCTCCTGTTCGTAATTCCCACGATACACTTAATGATGTGGGGACATTCCTGGCAAGAACGGATTCCTTCGAAAATCAAGTATGGGGTTATGTTGCCTCTCTAATCCTTCAGCAATGCTATTTTTTCCAAGAATGCATCTACTGATTGCTGGTAGGAGATTCTTGTGGAATATATTGGAAATGGCAATCTATTCGATTTTTTTTTCACGAAAATTCCTCTCGCTAAAGGAAGTAATCTTATTGAAGAGGCAATATAAGAAGACAGTATATTTTCGATAAATTTAAACTTAATTCTAGAATTAAGATACTTATAATTTTCTAACTTTTCATTGAGTTAGCTTTGCGATGTTTTTTGTTCTCATCAGGTGCTATAAAAAAATTAGAAATTTATAAAAAATAAAAAGAAATCTCTCCCCCTCTTTTTTTTTTTTTTTTTTTTTTTTTACTTTCTCGTATACGAAGTATAGCGGAAATATGTTGTAATCGTTAAAAAATTTAAACTCGAAATATATTAATTTTTATGAATCTCTTCGTATGAGATATCCTTGAGTCTAAATACATATTTTTGGCTTTATGTATGTATGTCTGTGAACACGATAACTAAAAAAAATTTTGCGTTTTGAAATTTGATATACGGAATACGTAGATTTCTACCAAGTTTCAAAAGTTCCATTCACGGGAAGCCAGTCTGTATGTGTATTCAATAACAAACAAACTCGATAATTTCAAAACACAAAGAGCTAGGAAAATAACATTTGGTACACACATTTAAAATTTAAAATACATATATTTATAAAATTTTGAGCCAGATCTGTTAAAGGGTTGAACACCTGTAATTCGCATGCAACAACTCATAAACGTAATGACTTAAATCAATGAAATTAGGTATGTTATCTTATTGCGACCGCAGTTCCATGTCAAATTTTGGTTTTCATTCGGTCAACAAAAAAGTGTTCAAAATACGTTTTCTAACAATAGATTTATGCTAAAAATTTATATTTCGTAACTATTGTTCGTTAATGCCACGCATCCTTTACTAAGGTCCATCATTTTATGTAAGGAAATATGACTTTAATTGGAAAGCATGCGGGAAAGTTTCTGGAAGACATTCCCACTGGATCCCAACTGGTCATTCACTAATACCATCAAAGTATTCGCTGTCTTATCCAAGATCCACAATCTTTTTGGGAGGTAGGAAGCTAAGACCTTAATGAGAGAATATGCGAGAAAGTTTCGGAGATTTAAAATTTAAAAAGACTTATTTTTGGAATTTTTGCTGGTTTTTTTTTTTTTTTTTTTTTTTTTTTTTAATATTTTTCTTTTTTTCTTTCCGTGCTTTTGTATATAAATATAATTAATAACTAATAATAATAAAGACGAAAAGTGCAAGTTCGATGCATTTTGGAGCCCGATTTTATGATCACTCAGATCTCTAGATTTGTATCAGATTTTAAATTGAATCCGTCAAAAGATTCGCCTTCGGTTTGTACATCTACATGCATATGAAACGTAAAAACTGAAAAACACAATGCCTTAGATGAATGAAATAATGTATGTGGTTTTGCCGCCACCTTTGTAGATGGTTCCAGTTGGTTGAAAAGAAGGCGTTCAAAATAAAAGAATATTTACTTCTTTATTATAAAACAAAGCGGAAAAACCACTCCATTGCGCATCTTTGTATGGAATTCGGAAACGGATGAGGGTGTCCCGCTTGTATTGTCATCATTCTATCTTGCTCCAATCTCCATTTCCAATAAAAATCTTAACATTTATTATGTTCCGGGACTGATTGCAAACCTGCAATTTCTCTAGGAGAGGGCGTTCATTCGAGGTGTAAAAAGTGCAGGAGAGACCATACCTGCAATTTTCCCGTTGTCGGGCTTAGGATTGTTATGTATATGGAATAGAATTTCGAAGAAAGACGCGAGAGCTTATAGCTCCTATGCGTAAAATTAACATTGATAATTACATTTTTATTTAAACCATAAATGCAGCTTTAAATTATCTTTAAAATTATGCTTAAGGATTTAGAATTGCAATGAAAAAGCATATCACAAAATAAATAAAAAAAATTAAAAATCGAAAAAATTTAGATTTTGTCCACAGTTTCCATCATTACTGAATTTTGTAATTTATATGTTCTCTGCAAAGTATAAAAACCAGCATTCTATAGAATTCCTAGGCATTGTATATAATGCCGATATTTTTAGACAAAGTATGAAATATGAGAAGTATGAGAAGTATATATTTTTTTTTCTTCCTTTGTTTCAAAGTATTGATTATCTTTTTACTTTCTGTATTTATGTTCTACAAAATATAAATCGACTGAAATAGCAAACACAGACAGCTTTCAATCGGTAGAATATTAAAAGCGGAAATTCTTTGTTAGTTGTAGCTGTAGATTGGCGCCAACAAACGTTATCTCTTTCTCGAGGAGCAGACATATGGGAATCCAATATAGGGGAATTAGACCTCACGTGTGGTAGACTGTTCATTTTAAGCTCCAGCTAGCGGCTTTTTCTTTTGGCGCGAGTTCTAATATTATTAATTGCGTATGGAAAGATAGCGGACATATAGCATCATTGTGAATAGTAGTGAAATTATTAAAAGTATAGCGTAGCTAGTGCTTATTTGGGTTATTCGTAAAATATTTCAACCCCAAAATGGCTACTAAAAAACATAAAGTTGATTCTGAGTGCCGTACTTTAAATGATGAATGGACCTGGAAATATTTTTTTTACAGTTGCAAAAGATAAACCAATGTGTCTCATCTGCAATGAAGCTGTAGCAGTCTTCAAAGAACATGACATTTCCCGTCATTTCACATTTAATCATACGAATTTCAATTACGAAGCAATGTCCGAATATGAAAGTAAACAAAATGTAGAAAGTCTTTGTAAAAAATTATCAGGCTGACAAAATTTTTTCAAAGGTAAACAGTATCCAAGAAGCAGCTACACATGCAAGTTACATTGTAGCATACAATATTGCTAAAAATAATAAAGCTCTCAATGATGGGGAGTTTATTAAACAATGTATGCTCCAAGTTTGTGATGTTTTATGTCCAAACAAGAAAAATAATTTTGATACTGTAAGCTTATCTCGAAAAACGGTGACTTTTAGACTCGAAGTCATCGATAAAAATTTGACATCACAATTAGAGTCAAAGATTGACAGTTTAAATTTTGCTCCATAGCTATGGATGAAAGCATTGATATAAATGATACTGCTCAATTAATATTATTTATAAGAGGTGTTGATGAGAACTTTGAAATTACCGAGGAACTGGCGTGCATGCGTCCTTTAAAGGGGACTACAAAGGGATGTGATATTTTTCGTGAATTTCAGGAAGGGCTTTTAACTTTGAAAGTGCCTATAACAAATATATGTAATATTACGACCGATGGAACACCAAATATGACAGGAAAAAAAATCTGAACTCTTTAATCAAAACTATCCCGGGAACAATGTTGTTTTTCTACATTGTGTTACATATCAAGATGCTCTGAGTAAGTCTGCATTGAATATGAAACCCGTGCTTGATGCAGTCTTGAATCTTGTAAATACTATTCGATCTCATGGGCTTACTCACAGACAATTTCGAGATTTCTTCTTGCAATCTGAATTCTCTGATGTACTGTATTACACAAAAGTAAGGGGGCTTAGTGCAGGATGTGTTTTCGAGCGAGTTTGGCAGCTGAAAGACGACATTGTGTCTTTCTTCCATGAGAAACAGTGTTTTGCAGAGTGCGAAATGTTAGAAGATACAGAATGGATTTCGGAATTTGTCTTTTTCACTGATCTTCTTTGTCATATGAGCAACTTGAATGTCAAGATGCAAGAGAAAAATAAATTTATCGACGATATCTGGGCCCATCTCAAAGCTTTTAAACTAAAACTTAATCTGTTAGCTGGGCAGCTAGCTAAGAACGACTTGTCTCATTTTCCGAGGTTAAATTCAATACCCTCAGTAAATGAAGATAAAAATAAGAATTATGAAGATGGCTTGAAAATACTGCATTTTGAGTTCGAACTCAGATTTCAAGATTTCAGTGCCATTCAAACAAAATTGGATACTTTTACCATGCCTTGCAACGTGAATTATGAAGCAGTGAGGTCAGATTTATAGCTTGAATTAATTGAGTTGCAATCTAACAATAATCTCAAGCAGTTGTTTCTAAATATGCCAAAGTTAGAGTTTTACAAATCATTATCGAAAGTAAGTTTCCCAAATTTAATATCTCACGCCCAGAAAATCAGTGCTATGTTTGCTTCCTATTATATATGTGAACAAGTGTTTTCAACTATCAGTCTTCGAAAGAATTATTTCAGAAGTAGACTGACAGATGAGCATTTAGCCTCGTTCCTTAGAATCAGTACATCTCACTTTGAACCTCAATATAAGGAACTTTTAAAGATGAAATCGCAATTTCATTCATCTCATTAACATATTTAAATTATAATACGTTGAATATTGTTTTCAAAATTTTAGAAAAATTTATCTTGGCCCACCAAACTTTTTTTTCAGACCCGCGACAGAAAAAAGTTTGTCCATCCCTGTTCTAAACGAATCGGAGGTGTATTTAATTCTTTGCCAGTTTCTCATTTAGCATTTTATAGAATATCTAGAAAAGATGTGAAATACAGGGTGCAGCATAAAAAGCCGGACAAACAAATTTTAATATAACTTGATTAAAAATTAATAAATTAACAATAACAAATAATAATAAGAGTAGACTTTTACTGATGAATAAATTTAATTGGTTTCAATGTGGCCGGCTTTTGCAGTGATGCAGAGGTGCAAACGTTTATTGAAATTTTCAGCAATGGGCTGCAAGTCTTCTTCCTTTAATCTATCCCATTCCAGAAGCAAATTTTTATCCCTTCACTCGGGAGTGTGGGAACATGTCGATTTTAGCAATTCTATAGAGCTTCTGATGAATTAATTAAATAAAAAAAGGTGGAATTGGATGAGGAAATAAGGGAAAATTTTAGAATTAAGTTAGTATGGGTTAAATTCAGATAAAAATTACACACACACACACACATACACACACATATATATATAATATATCTATACTACTATTATAAATGTGAAAGTTTGGATGGATGGATGTTTGTTAGTCAATCACACCAAAACGGCTGAACGGAATTGGATGAAATTTAGCACAGATAGATTATAGCCTGAAATAGGACATACGCTACTATTTGTTCCGGTAAATTGAGTGATTATCAAAGAAAAAAAATAAATGTTGAAATTTTTCCGTAGATCTTTCTCAATCAGTTACAAGTTTCTTGATTATATTATATCAGACTCTGCTTTCAACAACACTATAATGATACGGTTTGATAACATTTTACATTTTGATCAGACCATCAGTTCTCATACATACACATCAAAATTTCCACGCGAACGAAGTCGAGGGTAATAGCTAGTATATATATAAACAAATGAAATTTTGATTGAAATCAAATGAAAGCATTTTGATGAAGTAGTTCTTAAAATATGAAAATATTTTTTGATCAGAATATCTTTCTTAAATCTCTTTCTTTATTTTTTATGTAGTAATCTGGAGAAATTCCCGAGGAAAGCAACTTCTTCCAAAATTCAAGTATGGGTTCATGTTGCCCCTTTCTAATCTTTCAAGAATACTGAAAAACTGCAAGTAAATACTAAAAATCTGTATAATTTTTTTTTCAAATTTTTAAATTTTTTTGACGACTACACCAAGATAATATAAAACGAGAAACTAAATATCTTCAAACCAAATTGCCAATTTTCTACACTGATTTGTTATAACTGAAAAACAACCTTTCCTGGAAAATTCTACTGAAGCTCGGCTAACGAAGTTTTTGCGAAAGAGAAACCAATCACAATTATTCGAAACTCAGTTTGCAAAAAAATATATAATTAGAGTACTTTCCTCTTTTTATAGAAGATTTCTCCTTGTAAAGTTCTCTAGTTTCTTAAGAAAAGCAGATCGCGAACGAAGATAGCTTCGATTAGCTACTGAGAACAGTGTCTTGCAAAGGCTTCTTCAGCCAACTAAGGTGTAGAGTATCTAGAGAGTTTTAATGAAGTGGACGAAGAAATGTTCTAGACTTCTTAACAAAGCCAATTGAACCGAAATTAGTCTCTCCTGTCAGGAACTACACAGAAGAACTTAAAAGCATCTGGCCATACGTTTAAAGTATAATCGTAGATTATTGACATTTAGCAACTCTAAGTTTTATATTCGGACCTAGTTTTTGAAGAGAAAAAAAACTAGTTGATTAAAGCATTTTTTCCTCTATTTTAAAACTTTTTTTTTTCTGAAAACATATATGAATTTCTCTTCGAATTATACCTAATAGTTTAGATTCGGAAGCATAAACGAAATTAAATTAAAAAATATATAAATTGTAATTATTTTTTTATTGTTATAAAGATATACAAATTAAAAATGTCGTTTCTTTAAAAATGGCACACAAAACGTCTCATATTAACTACAGAAAAAAATGGACTTTTAAAAAGTCTATTAATTTTTTTTTGGAATAATAAATTTGTTAAGTTAAAGTTATTGTGTTACAAGTTACTTTTCAAATAAAAAGATTAATTTTAAAATTGTAATTAATGCAAAAAAATCAAACTCAACAGAATTAAACTTCTATATAGAATTTGGATCCATGAAAAGTAAAATAATACAGCATTTTTGTCAGCTTATAAAATATGTATTATAGCAGTTGCATTACTCTTATCTTCTCTTTTGGATACTAGATGGCGATGCCTGATTCGGCCATTCCATATGTCATCCCATAGTGCATTGAGATTGTAATTAGAATGAGATGTGATGTTGAACTGTGAAGCCGCGCGCGTGATTGTCTTGTCTTTGTGTTTGTGCTTGTTTAGTGTGTGAATGTGATTATTAAAAGAAATGTTCCTAAAAACATCGTCCTGTTGCTTCCAGCATGGATCATAATAGTCTACATTCCACCACACTATTACTTTTTACGATACATTAATTTCTGGAAAAAGAAATGTAGCTAACGTCATTATAATTTTAATCCAACCAATTACCGTTTTCTAAAAAAGCAACTTGTTTTTATCTTTATTTTCCTAAAGATAAAATAACATAATAAATATAAGTATTTTATATAAATATAAATAAAATTATATAAATAAAATTTATTGTGGCTATGCTTGCATGCTCGTCCTGTTCAATTAACAAGTTGAATTGAATCAATCTTTATCCCTTATTATTTAAGGCAAGAAAAAGAATAGCGCCAAATTTTCAAATTGCAAAATTTAGTTCAATATTCAATTATTCGAAAATTAATCCAATTTTATCTCAGTGACTTCGAAGCAAATTATCTTACAGAAGATATTTTTGCAACACTATAAAATTCGGAATTTTTCCTTTCAAACGATATCAATTTCATTTTTATACAATTTTAAAAAAAATCTTATTAATTTTTTCGAAATTTTATATGCAACTGAAAAGATTCAGGCGATTTTGAAATTTTGAAATTTATAGATGTTTTATTGCTAGGCAACGGTGAAATTTTAATATAGTTTATCGTCATTTTTTTATATTTCAAACATTCTTAGTGATGTTTTGTTGACTTTAAAAGAATTCTAAAGTTTATTCAATTAGATTAATGCCTGGTTTATACTCGACCAGTTATAAGACTGCAAGTAGGTAGAGGTTTTAAATCCAGTTTTAAAAATTTAACAATATTTTAAATGCAAAAATTACTTTTAAATAAGACCTTTCGATACACAAAACCTTCATATCATCTGCAATTTATTCATTCTTAATTAAAATAAGAACATCAGCTTTACGAAATTGAGTTTAAATTTATAGCATCACGATAAATTAAAGACTAAATTAAAATTTTTAAAAGATGACAAAAATAACTATTTTTTCCATTTAAGATATTAATTATTTCTAAAGAACAATTAATTGTTATTAAAATAATACAAAATTCAATTCAGCCATTTTTATTTATTTGTCTCAAAATCGTCAAATGTGGCAATTTCGTGGCAAATAAATAAAAATGACTTAATTCAATAGGAACGATAGCACTAAAAATTATCACATGAAATTAATAAATAATAACCAATAAAAATTAACTGTTTAATTAAATGACGTCACGAAATCTTCACTAAAACATTTTATTAAAATTATTTTTCAGTAAATTCTGAAAAGTAAAATAATAATAATAATATTAAAATCTCCTAAATTACACATAAATATGAGCAAATTAAAAAAAAAATCTCTTTAGTAGTATGGATTTCTAAAGAATAAAAACTATCTATAAATGCAACTTTGTCTACTTGAATGTATCATAAACTCAAATCATTGTTATCTAAAGGCGCGAATTGTTTTATATTCCTTTTCAGCAAATAACTAATAATCTTTAGCATTTCTTTAAACCAATGTCCTAAATACATCTGATTATACTATTATTAGGTTATTACAAAGCATTAAAATTTAGTGGATGGCATTAAATGCTGTAATTCTCCAAACAATGAAAATTAATTTTAATCGTTTGGTTAAATTATTATTATTTTTTATTGACTATTTTTTACAAGAACAGACGATTTTTATGCATGAAAAAAAATTCAGAAATATTTTAACGATGGAAGTCGAAGGAATAATGGTTTAAAATGTTTTTGATCTTGAATTTTCTTCATATATAAGTAATTGAGTAATTAAAATATTCAGGTTTTAACAGAGCATTTTATTATGGAATCAATTCAGATGGCTCTGATCTTCTAAAGGTCTTCAGGTAAGCAGATAAAATTTTTGATAAATGATTATAAACATCAACTTAGACCTGAACTTTCACGCTCATTCTGCGTAAAGAGAAAATTTATGAAAAAAAGTGAGAAATTCTCATTTTGCAAATAAAAATGAACGTGAGCGCACTGAAGAAGAACATAAAATGTATAAATATGTAAGCTGTAAATGAAGACCTGAGTTTTCAGTCTTGTTGTAAACCAAAAATTTATCATTTGCTGATGTTCAAATGGCAAAAAAAAGCAAAAATTTTCTGAACTAATACTGTAGCAAAATTATTGGCACATTAGCGTTTTCTGATGAAACCCATTTTTATTTGAACAATATTCTAATGCTAAAAATGATGTATATTCAGCAAGCTTCGAGTATATAGCTAAAACCCTTGGAATTGTAAAACTCTTTTAGAAAAAGTTCTGTTACTATTTGAACTGCAGTGTCAAGCAAGAGGAAATTTTTAATGAAATTCATTGATAAAACAGCAAAAATAATTGCTGAGTATTGCAAACAAGGCATACTGATTACACATTTAAATGCTGCAAGCTGACGGAATTGGATATTGTCTGTATTTTTGCATCTAGCTAAATCAACTGGATTTGTTCCGTATTATTTATTAAAATTTCATAAAGCAAGAGGATTGGTCTCTGTAAACATCAGATATAATTCTTTAAATTTTTGTATTTGGGAGATTATAGAGGTTACAGTAGATATTAAACAAGCACAGAAGTTTGAACGCTCTCAAACCTTCATATTGTGCAAATAACATCTTAAGGTAATCGGGCATCCGATGTAAAAATTATCTTTGGACATCAATAATAATGGCAGTCATTATTCGAATAAAGGTATAGTTCAGGTAAACATTAATTAATGATATTTTTCTTATTTGTATATGTTTCTATTTTAAATCTATGAAATAAAATAATTCCAAACTTGTAACAGTATTTAATAACCACCCAGTAGACTCTTTTAGGTAAGGTTGTATTTGATACTCTGTTTTCTTGTATTTGATACACTGTTTTCTTGTATTTGATTACTCTGTTTTGTTTCATTTGATACTATGTTCTGTTATATTTGATACTCTGTTATATTAATACTCAATTAACATTATATTTTTTGTTTCTGATACCACAGATAATCGATACGTTTCCCGTCAGTACATATTAAACATATTCCTTAATAGATATTATCTTTAAAAACTGGAGCTTGAGAATTTGCTGATTAAAGCAGTTTTACTGATCTCGCGTAGGATTAATTAAATAAAAAAGGCGGAATTGGATCAGGAAATAAGAGACCATTTTAAAATGTAGTTAATATGGATTAAATTAAGATAAAAATTGGGAAATTAATTAGAATTTAAATTAGATTTAAGAATTCTATTCTGAAAATTCAATTCATATTCCATATTTGATTTTTATTTGTTCTCAATTTATTTTGCTAATAATAATTCTGAATAATCAATTTTTTTTCTTATCAAAAAATATTTGAAGTAAAATACATTCATTTATCCATAGAAAATGCTCCCAATCTTCCTCCCACTTTAGATAATGGTAAGAAATTGATTATATTTAAAATTGAATAGTCGTTTTAACTTTATACAATTCCAAATTCGATATATGACTATGACATATGACAGCAACTATAGTTCCTTGCCTAAGTTTATTTTCATTCGGTCAGCGAAAATTTGTTCAAAATACATAATTGCACAATAGATTCATTAAAAATTCTGGTCTCACGTCAAGCATCTATATTTCGTAATTATTCTTTGCTAATGCCATACAAGGTATTTGAAGACCTTACCTAGGGTTCAAAATTTTATGCAGGGTGGGGGATATGATTTTAATTGGAATGTGAGAAAGTTTCGGAGGGACCATTCCCGTTTGTTTTCTTTCGTATATATATTATAAAAACAAATAAATAAACAAAACTATTATATGTTCTCAAGATTACTAAAACGAAATTAAGAAAAAAAAATTAAATAAACCTTTACATGTTGGTGAAGTTTAAAGAAGAAAATAAGCGAATGGCTGAAAAAATAATATTGTCTACTGATTGTGGTTTCAATATGCCGCAATCCGACACTGGGATTGGATGATATTGCAGTAACCTAATACTTTGTACAGAGTTAATGCAGCAGCATCCGACCCGAAAATTACGGATCAATCATGAGTTTTTTTTACTTATTGGTATAAAATGAATCCGAAAAGTAATACCGATTATATGATACTTTTGGTCTGTATCACTTTCGTGCACCTGATACTTTTGAGTACCTGATGCAAGGTATCAAGTTGGAGTATTATCACACAATCCTAATTGGAAACAGTCATACTGTTAGAAATCGACCATCATTTTTTTTTATAATTTTCAATTGCAGATCAAAATTGAACCATCTGCAATCCCTTACAATCAGTCCCCTTATAATGTATTATCGAACTTTGGTAATGTGCAGCACTGTAATATTAATTCTCGAAAGTAATAATACTAGTATTTAGAAATCCTGTTTTTGGATTTGGGTTTTTTATTACTGAATTTCAAAACCAATTTTTACTTTCTCGTATTTGAAAAAAAAAAATTATCATTAAAAAAAAAAAAAAAAAAAATTGAGCGGCGACTTGGCCCAGGGGCACGATCCCCGATAGACATCTATCGGGGGTCGTGCCAAGGGTCGCGCGTTTTCCCCGTGATCTGGGTGTCCTGGGTTAGAGACCTGGTTCGGGCATGGTTGTTCTTTACTCTGTGTTCTATTTGTGAGGTGTGTGAAAGAGACCCCTTGTAAAAAGGGTTTGTGCAATCGTATGTGTGAGTGTCATCTTCATATGAGCTAGAAGTCAGACTTCTGCCCTCAGGTGCTCAGAGGCCTTGGCCCTCAGAAGCTACTGCACACTCTGCTTAAATCGCTGATAGTTCGTCAGCGGGCTTAAAGTGCCAAAAGTAACAACAAAATTTTCGAGAAAGTAAAACTCAAGTTCTCGCGCACTCTTTTATTAAAGGTATACAAGAAAATGGTAGGGAGACCATTCTTGCTGGTTTAAACGACAATTAAATATTTTCTTTCATTATTCTACTTTTATTCAATATCGGCAACAATTCAGAGTAGTAGAAGAAAATAAATGTATTCTTCTGGATACTTATTTAATAGATTTCAATTATTATCTTAGAATAAATAAATTAATTTTAATTTAAATGAAGTTAAATTTTAATTTGAATTGATATGAGGGAAAATCAACACATTAATTTAATGAAAATTAAGGCGTTAGTATTCTTTTAAGAGATTAGCCACGTCCAATTTATAAGTGAAAAAGAGTTTGTTGTTTTCCTCTTTCAAACTTAAATTTAAGAATTAAAAAGGTTTAAAAGTGCAAAATGAAAATACACAAAGTAAAATTACAAAATACTTAGATCTAAGTAAAGAAGCACTGACATCTATTTGCAGTAAACCGATACCTTTGTAGTGAATGCCTAATCATAAATCATATATATCTATCATAAATCATATCAGATATCTGTAAACTACAGACTCCATCGAGGCTGTGTGTGATGTAATTGCTGCGCCGCTCATCATTCGGCTATGCTTCTAAAAAAGCTATTCTCTCTCCTTCTCTTCGGAACTCTCTCGCGCGCACTGCTTCGGTGAAGTTCGTAGTAAAAATCAAATGTTTAATTTCTTTAGTTAAATTGCAAATAAAATTATTTTTTTAAACGTTGCAATAAATAGTTACAACAAATACACGCAAACCTAATTACGACCCCTTTTTTGAAATTTTTTAAAATTATTTCCGAATAAAGTCAAAGATGAAAACATTGCATATATATATA
>JAPMOR010007145.1:51069-109908 GCA_026543865.1 Argiope aurantia
TCTTAAATCTAAATACTTTCATATCAGTAATTTAAGACGTTTTGTTACTACTTTCGCAAAATCTATTTCTCATCGAAATCGTGTTAAAGTTATTATTAGAGTTAATACTTCTCTCTCTGGCAGTCTGTTTATGTGAGGTCAGAGTTCCAAGTAATAAAATTACGAGTTTAAAGTTATTATACATCAATAATATTTTATATAATAAATTTTATAAGATAAGCATTTCCAGTTTTTAAATAAAATATTGAAAAACGTTTTAATTAAATATTTTATAAAAACATGATTATTTAATTTTCTTTTAAAAATTAAAACTTTAGTATTTTTTTTTAAACCGAAAACTGAATTTTTATTTTCTACTTCGTATTAAAGACCTAAATAATTTAAAAACATTTTTGCATTCTCTTAAAGCAGCTATCCAATTCCACATAAAATTTTTTAAACAACATTGATTTATTTAGTTTGTTCCTTTTAAAAATGTTCGTGCGAAACTGAGAAGGTCAGACGAAAATTAGATTTTATTTAATGTTTGCACTAAAACGTAGGTGGAATTAAAGCATATCAGATGTTTAAACGAAAAAGATGCGCACTCCTGATTGTCATAATTAGTCACTTTTATCTTCACTGAGTAAGTTGTTATACCCTTTCAACCCTTTCAGACCTAGTTCGTAACCATAACAGTTTGGCATTTGCAGCTGAACAAAAAGAGAATCGCGCACCACCTGCGCAGCTGCTGAGTCACTGTATAGACCTTGAACTAGCTATTCACGAGAAAATAAACAAACAGTCGTCCTTCATTATAGCATTTTGTTTCTGATTAGTGTAAAATGAGTTGATTTTTCTAATTTCAGATGGGGGGTGCAATAGATATAACGGAGGGAGGTGGTAATGAATAAAGATCGAAACGAATTCAGAAGCGCTGATCATCACTTAACACTTTTTCTAAAATAATAAGAATTTACCTTTCAAAGATATTAACAATATTTCATTATGATATACGTATTGAATTACCACACAGTATTAAGATTGTATAACCGTATTGCCTCCCTACAAGTCACGTTTGGCGACCATCTGGTTTGAAGGAATTTATGGTTGCTGAAACTTTCAGTAAAATATTTTGAAAAATTCGGTCTTTATAGCTTCTCCACCAAAACTTTTTTAAACTTCAAAGAATAGAAAGCATAGCAATCAAATTATTTTTGAAATCTTACGCCATTGTGATCACTGCGTTATTATGTATTTCCCTAAAACTTTGATAAATTATAATTTTCCCAAATTACAAAAATGTTTATAAAAATAAATATCTTAATACATCAAATTTTCTCGCAATAAAAAGCAGGTGTATTAATAATGGGTGAATTTCGAGAATTTTTCCAAATTGCTTGAATTAGAAATTAAACTTTAAATGTAAATACAAAAAAAAAATATCAAACATTTTTATTACACGCACGCTTTAAATTTATTCAACATGGAAAAATAAGGAGTACCTTTCTGTCTTCATCACCAATAATGAACCAAGCGGGAAATTTTTTTTCAATAAATATGCCATACCAGAGGACGCCGTATATGTTATTGGCGTACAATATATATGATATATTAGCTATTGGCGTGAATTTAGCATCTTTACAGAATCTATCCTGTCAACCTTGGCGAATTATTTTTCGATTAATCCCCGACATATGTTAGTAATATTTAAAAATCAAATTTATGTTTTTAGACACGTTTTTCTCAACTGAATAAAACAAAAATTTGACACAGAACCTCACTTATAGACACAAAATTCTATACCAAATTTGATATATTTAAGTATGTGCACTTTTGAATTATCGCGTTTACATGTTTCTTAACGTACAGACCGACAGACAGATTACCCGTTGTTGGATTCGGCACAAAATTTGGCAGGTGTCTACACCATAGGTATTAAAACTGTGTACCGAATTTTATCTATCTAGTTCTCTGCTTTTTGTAACTATCATTTTAATTTATACTCGTGCAGCCGGACAGACGAATTTCTCCTTAACAGATTTTACACCAAATTTGATAGAAATTTGCAGATTTAATGTAAAGACCATATATCAAATTTCAACCGTCTAGCTCAAATTGTTTTAGAGTTTTATTTGTCACAAACGGACAAAAATTTCAGAAAATGGCTTTTTCGAAATCAGGGAGATCCAAAACATGGAAATTCAACAAAATTCAGGTTTCGTATTTTTTGACGATTACTGTACTTTCTCTATATTACGTATACGAGAAAGTGACAAAAAATATTAATAATAACAAATAAAATTATTTGAATTTCACTTTAACTACTATGCGTTCAAAATACTTTCGAAAATTAATTAAAAAAGGAAACTTGAAAAGGTAATTTTTTTGATTTTGTAATCAAAAATGTAATGTCAAATTTTGGATTTTGTAATGTAAAAATCATTTTTGCACTGCAGTATTTTCTGAAGTTATCATACTAAAGGCCAAAATGGTTCTTAAATTTCAATTAATTAAAATTATCCCCAGAATGCGCATTTCTACACACCTAACAACGTGTATTCAGTTTAACCTCTTTTTGAGCAATTCTTTTTATGTGATTTTATTTTTAAAAAAAAACTCACAAAAAGGTGTTATATTGCCATCGGTTTTGGCATTATAACAAAAACTGTTGCAATGTTTACTATCAGTATATATATGTACACTGTGACAATGTGTATGACATACAATGTATGTACTTATCTTTCGGCACAACTAATTTGAAATATTTCAAAATAAAATAAATAATATATTTCAACAATAAATTAATTCTAATATTTCCAAATGATGAAAAGGATTTTGAACTAATTTATCACAAGAAGATGCGCATTTTGGATTACGACGAGTAGTATTGAATTATGCGCAGTTTGAAAATTTCTCTCTGTTTAAAATGAGAAATTATATTTTTTAAAAAGTGCTTCCATGTGTAATTTTCTAAATTTTATTTGGAAAGAACTTTCCCATTATTTTGTAAATTTTCGACGGATTTTCTAAATGAGTGTTGTTTTGTTGTTGTTGTTGTTGTTGTTTTTTGAGGTTCTCTTTTCACAGCTTCAGAATTTTTGTCTTTAATATGTTATTTTTTATATCTATTTATGAATTTTTGGAATATTTTTTGTGCCATTTCTTTTATATTATACGTCTATCTACAGTTTATGTCCCAAGTTATTTTATATCCGCTGATTTAGCTTGTAAAGTGCCAAAATGCATTTTTGAAATATTAATTACAATTATAATTAATTAAAAATGACGCTGAATTATCGTGTTTTACCACAATAGCTTCGAAAATATTAGTTCATATAAATGAACTTTGTGCCATTCTAGTATTTAAATAAAAATTCTTTTTAATAATAGATATATTTAAGATGGTTAAAATAACACAGCTCCAATTTAGGGAATTTGGCAGAATCATGTACATGAATTTATATTTAAACAATTTAACTGAAATTAAATATAATGAATAAAACCATTGAAACAGCTGATCGCCAAAGTCGTGTAGTCCCTACTAGTAATTAGAAATGCATAATCCATGATTTTTTGAATAACCAATAATTTTGCTATTGTTATTTTTAAATATTTGTTCCAAATATCTGTTATTTCAATCGTATTATTAATTAAAAATTATTAATTAGTATTAAATATAAAAGTTATTAATTGTGATGAATACTTAATTTACTAATTTAATTGAATGTGTGATTGAATTAATTTATCTATTTCAGCAGACTTTTTAAATTTGATTTTTTTCAAAACTATTTACTTAATTTATTTATTGGAGCAAAGCATTTCCTGAAAAAGTTAAATTAAAAATATATACCATTTCTTTAAAATGTTTCCTTTAGTTCTACATTTTACCAATAGATGCCGCCAGCAGTGAACAGAATATATGCAATCAGAAAGTCACGTCACATGCAATTAAAAATGATCTTTCTGGTATGGTGCATTGTCACATGCGAAAGTCAAAGTTGCAACCATTTAACGGAGAGTTGTGTGGTGAATAGCATATAAGCCAGTTAACAACTACAGTGCATGAGCAAAGGGGGTCAATTCATGTGACGTAAAAGTCACATGTCATGAACTATCCGCGCATGGCATTTACGTTTCATCCGCACCGCTTTCGTCGATTAGTCTGCCATTAACGTTCTCCACCGAGTATGAAGCGGATTTTTTTGTTTACATTTGAAGTTATAATTTTTGAGTCATTTTCTTTCCTCTTATTATGTGTTAAAAGAGTAAATACTGGTGTGCTGATGGATTTTTTAATGCTAAACACAAGAGTGACTGTCATGATAAAATGTTTTCTTATTTTCCTTTCAACAATCCTGCCTAGAGTTGGTACCTTTGATATAGATTTTTTCAAGCCTTCGAAGTCGGTGATATGCTTCGATCATTTTGAAGAATTCGTTCAGTGTATGTTCATTAATTAAATCGTAAATGGAATTCCAGTAATCGCAAATGTTTCAATAATTTTTTAGAAAAATTCTTCGAAAAAAAGAATTTGGTACGCGATTTGCGAACAAAAACAATCAAACAAAATCGTGAAAGCATTTCTAATTCAATTTATTCACATTTGATGAAATTTCTGATAATTTTGAATATGCTTAGAAGGTTTTAAAATGTTTACATGAATATTACATTGCATTTTCTAAAAAATCTTATCTAAATTTAATTAATGTAAGTAAACAAACTCCTGCTGCAAAAATAACAATTGCTATAAGGCTAAACTTAGGTGGAAGTGAATAAATTTCTTAAAGATTTATTTAATAAGTGAAATCTTTACTAACTACTGGAAATTGAATTTTCTTATTGACTGTTATAATATATATATAATTGAAGTATTTTATTAAACATGCTCTTAATTTGATAAATTGAATGCTATATATAAGAAATATATATATATATATATGTTTTGAAAACAAATGTTATTTTATTAAGTATATAAATTAGTTAAGTATCAAAACCATTAATTAACGTCAAATAATTTTTGTATTTGATTTTTAGTTTTTGGCATTATAATAAAATGCATTATGTGGTTTTACTTTTTCATTATGAACCTTAAAGTTTTCTTTATCTTCTAGTAATTCATGCTATTCAGTTATTGCTATGTAATCATATTTAATAACAAAAGAGCACAATGGATGGCTCCAGAAAGCATTATTACTAGTTTTATAATTACATTTGCAGATTTGTGATGGATTCAAAGTGAATTTATATCAAACAACTTTTCTATTGTTAAAAATGAAATGTCAATAATTTATTGTATTTAAACTGAAATTGACTGTTATCATAATATCATGTTATACCATTGTGCACCTCAGATTTCTCTTTTAATAAATACAGGTCTTTATATTGAAAATCAATTTCCATATCAGCATTTATTATATAATTTTCATTCCCAACTTCATTGCTACATGTATGTTACACTTTTTTTTTCTTCTGTTTTTTTAACAAATCAATTTTGAATTATAAAATTCTGTAAAAGCATAAAAGTGTTTCTTCTAACTCATCTTTATATCCTATTTAACTTCTCTCTCTCTATATATATATATATCATGACCTTATTCTTGTTTATTAAATTTACTGTATTGTATGTTTTATTTTATGATATTCATTCAATGTAATTTTTATCAATGTAACTTTAACATTTAAAAAAAATTCATAAATGTTCTGCTTTAAAAGTATATTGTTCAACAAATAAAATATGATTAAAAAAAAACTGTTGTTTAGTATTTAGAATGTTTCTGTTGTATAAAATTGATTTCATCATTTACATTGACGTTCTTGTCATACTGTGTTTATATTTTTTCGAAGTGTCTAGAAAAATAAATGTTGATAAATAGTTTTTTGAATTAGTGAGTACATTAAAACATCCATTTGATCCCATTTTTTCAAATAATTATCATATATTTGTAGTGTGTAAATAAAAAATATGCAACTGTAATTTTGTTTGTTTTCCTTTAATGATCTCTACAAATTGAAATGAAATAACTAATTCATAAGTTGCATAGATTTAAAAAAGGTATCTATACTTTTTATATTTCATGATTTGAATTTGTAAACATAATTTATTCAATATATACTAATTTGAATTTCATGTTCTTTCCTCTGAGCAAACTGAAAACATCAAAGTCTCAATATTAATAAAAATCATTACATAAGAAAAAAAATGTAATAATTTTATTAGTAAGCTTTAAAATATTAACTTATATAAGAGTAATAATTTATTTTTAAAAAGAACTATATAAGATTCAACATTCAATAATATTTAAATAATATGTAAAAAAAAGAACATGTGTAATTTTTCAAAAACACTGCCACAGTCATTTGTCAAAATGTATCATTTGTATAAAAATTGGGGGTAGGGGAAAGGAAAGAATAAAGCAGCACCAAACGAATTAAAAAGCGACGTTAATTAATTATGCAAAAACAATAATTCCATTGAAAATACTAATTAAAATTTTAATATAAGAAATAAAATTATATAACTACCAAAATTTGGAAAAAATAATTCAAAATAATATCTAAAAAAATTGGAAGTTTTTAATAATTGATGGGCTAGCGTAACACTTACTAAACAATGATTTTATCAACGTTATCGGCAGAAATTCCGACATGCGCAGAACGGTTGAAAATTGAACAGAAACGGTTTGTTTGGTACCTGACACGTGACCGTGAATTGACCCCATTCCTTTTGCATAATGGTTATGTTACTGGACTGCGAACCACAAAGTCCCAGGTTCTATCCTCGCGCCTAGCAAACCGGTACAGTTGATTTCCCACTTCAGTGAAGTCACAGTTCAGATAAATTTCAGTGATATGCAATTCAATGATACGATAATTCCAAGGATAACCGGTCCATTCACTTTTCAACCCATTCACAGATTTCTCCTTTATTCGTGTTAAGTGGATGGGACCCTCAGGACACAAGAGAAGAATGTTTTGTTCAATTCATGGTCCCGTGTCAGGTACCAAAGAAACTGCTTCTGTTCAATTTTAACCGTTCTGCGCATATCGTGATGTCTGCCGATAACGTAGACGAAACCATTGTTTAGTAAATATTACGCTAGCCGATCAATTATTAAAAACTTCCGATTTTTTTTAAGGTTATTATTTTGAATTATTTTCTCCAAATTTTCTTAGTTATATAATTTTATTTCTTATATTAAAATTTTAATTAGTATTTTCAATGAAATTATTGTTTTTGCATAAATAATTTACATCGATTTTTAATTCGTTTGGTGCCGCTTTATTCTTTCCTTTCCCATATCGCCCCCCCCCTTTTTTATCCCAAGGATACATTTTGACAAATGACTATGGCATGTTTTTAAAAAATTACATATGTTCTTTTTTACATATTATTTAAATATTATTGAATGTTGAATCTTATGAATATAGTTCACCTAGTCAGTTCTTTTTAAAAATAAATATTACTCTTAGATAAGTTAATATTTTAAAGTTTACTAATAAAATTATTATATTTTTTTCTTATGTAATTACTTTTATAAATATTGAGACTTTGATGTTTTCTGTTTGCTCAGATGAAAGAACATGAAACTCAAATTAGTATATAATGAATAAATTATGTTTACAATTTCAAATTATGAAATATAAAAGGTATGGATACCTTTTTTAAATCTATGCAACTTATGAATAAATCATTTCATTTTAATTTGCAGAAATCATTAAAAGAAAACAAACAAATTCACGCTTTCATAATTTTTATTTACAAATTACAAATATATATATATATATATATATATATATATATATATATATATATATAGAGAGAGAGAGAGAGAGAGAGAGAGAGAGAGAGAGAGATAAAATGTATGCGAGAATTATTTTTAAAAATACGATCAAATGTATGTTTCAATGTACTCACTAATTCAAAAAACTAAAAGAAAAACTATTTACTATTTATCAACATTTATTTTTCTACACACTTAGAAATAATATAAACACAGTATGACAAGAATGTCAATGTAAATGATGAAATCAATTTTATCCAACAGAAACATTCTAAATATTAAACAACGGTTTTTTTTTATCACGAATAAAAACATTATGTTGAAAAATATACTTTTAAAGCAGAAAATTTATGAAATTTTTTTAAATGCTAAAGTTACATTGATAAAAATTGCATTGAATGAATATCATAAAATAAAACAAAAACATACAATAAAGTTAATTTAATAAACACGAATTAGGTCATGATATATATAAAAATGCAGAGAGAGAGGTAGGATAGGATATAGGATATAAAGAGGTAAATAGGATATTAGGAGGAGTTGAAAGGAACACTTTTATGCTTTCACAGAATTACATAATTCGAAATTGATATGTTAAAGAAATGAAAAAAAAAAAGTGAAACATGCATGTAGCAATGAAGTTGGGAATAAAAATTATATAATAAATGCTGATATAGAAATTGATTTTCAATGAAAAAACCTTTATTTATTAAAACAGAAATCACTGAGGTGCACAGTGCTATTTATAACAGGATATTATGATAACAGTCAATTTCAGTTTAAATACAATAAACTATTGACATTTTATTTTTAACAATAGAAAAGTTGTTTGATATAAATTCACTTTGAATTCATCACAAATCTGTAAATGTAATTAGAAAACTATTAATATACACTTCCACCTAAGTTTAGTATTATAGCAGTTGTTATTTTTGAAACCGGAGTTTCATTACTTACATTAATTAAATTTAGATAAGATTTTGTAAAAAAATGCAATGTAATATTCATGTAAATATTTTAAAACCTTCTAAGCATATTCAAAATTATCAGAAATTTCATCAAATGTGAATAAAGTAAATTAGAAATGCACTCACGATTTTGGTTGACTGTTTTTGACGGCAAATAGCTTACCGATTTCTTTTTCTTCGAAGAGTTTTTCTAACAAATTAATGGAACAGCTATATTTAATAAATGGACTCACACTGAATGAATTTTTCAACATGATCGGAGCATATCACCGACTTCGAAGCTTGAAAAAATCTATACCAAAGCTGTCAACCCAAGTCAGGATTGTTGAAAGAAAAATAAGAAAACATTTTATCATGACAGTATTCTTGTCTCGCATTAAAGCATGCATCCATCAGCACACCAGTATTTCCTCTGTTAACACATAATAAGAGGAAAGAAAATGACTCAAAAATTATAACTTCAAATGTAAACAAAAAATCCGTTTCATACTTGGTGGAGAACGTTAATGGCAGACTAATCGACGAAACCGGTGCTGATGAAATTTAAATGCCATGCGCAAGAAGTACATGACATGTGACTTTTACGCCACATGAATTGACCCCATTGCAGTTTTTGATAATACTATCTCATTTCTGCTCTTTTTGATAACGAAGCATTGTTAGTATTTCTCATGATGTTTCATGGTACATTTACCTGACAATGATTAAAAAATAAATTAAGTAATTAATAAAGTGAAAAGAAAATTTCTTTTTTTCAAAGTTGATTCTTTTACACGTATTATACAACAAAGAGATCTTATATTCTTTTTTATTAAATATATTTTGAAAAAAAAATGTTATCGTGTAAATATTTCTCATACAAAATACATACTTTTATGGATGTTATTACATAGATATTTGTAAATGAAACAAATCATTTCTTCTATACAATTAGTAGGGATGACGATTATTATACGAGCGGTTATTACGTAACCAATATCAAAAATTCACAAATACCAGTGATCAGCACTTCTCGAAGAGGGGTGGAATTTAGAGATGCATAATCCACGATTTTCTGAATAACAAATAATTCTGCTATTGTTATTTTTAAATATTTGTTCCACATATCTGTTATTTCAATCATATTATTAATTAAAAATTATTAATTAGTATTAAATATAAAATTAATTATAATTAATACTTAATTTTAGTAACGTATGATTGAATTAATTTATCTCTTTCAGCTTACTTCTTAAATTTGACATTTTCAAAACTATTTAGTTAATTTCTTTATTAGAGTAAAATATTTTCTGAAAAATTAGAATTAAATATATATGCTATTTCTTTAAAATGTCTACTTTAGTTCTTTATTCTACCAATAGATGGCGCCAGAATAAATGCAATCATAGTCATGTCACAAGCAATTAAAAATCATCTTTAAGGAATAGTTCATCGCCAAATGCGAATATCGGAAAGTCAAGGTTACTCCCTTGAAGTGGAGCGGTGACTTCGCAGTTTGGAGTGAAGCCTCACACTTTCCAGTGAAGTCACCGCTCGGATAAGTTTCAGTGATACGATAATTCCAAGAATAACATGTCCGTTCACTTCAGTGCGTAAGGGACTCTCCCTAGGCATGATTGATCTCTTGTTCGAAAGTTTCCATTGGACAGAACGTATCGATTGTTACTTTCTATCGTGATCCAAGACCTGTAATCGAAATATCACCAGTAAGATCGTATCTAGAATTTGAATCACACCTAGAGATGCATAATCCACGATTTTTTGAATAACAAATAATATTGCTATTGTTATTTTAAATATGTGTTCCAAATATCTGTTATTTCAATCATATTATTAATTAAAAATTATTACTTAATATTAAATATAAAATTTATAAATTGTAATTAATACTTAACTTACTAATTTAAATAACGTGTGATTGAATTAATTTATCTGTTTCAACTTACTTCTTAAATTTTTTTTTCTCCAAACTATTTATTTAATTTTTGATTGGAGTGAACCATTTTCTGGAACAGGTGGATTAAAAATATATGTAACTTCTTTAAAATGTTTACTTAGTTCTATATTGTACCAATAGATGGCGCCAGCTGTAAACAGAATATATGTAATCAAAGTCAATCATGTCACGAGCAATTAAAAATTATCTGTATGGAATAGTGCATCATCATATGCGAATATCGGAAGTCACTCCAGTAAAGTAGAGCGGTGACTTCGCATTTTCCGGTGAAATCACTGCTCCGATAAATTTCAGTGATATGCAATTCAATGAAACGATAATTTCAATAACCGGTCCGTTCACTTTTCAATCCATTCACAGATTTCTTTCGAGAGCTTCCATTGGTCAGATCGTATCGATTGTTACTTTCCAGTGAAGTCACCGCTCCGTCAAATTTCAGTGATATCGTATCGATTGTTACTTTCTATTGTGATCCAAAACTGTAATCGAAATATCACCAGCAAGATCGTATCAAGGATTTGAATCACACCCCTCTTTGAAAAGTATTGATCTCTTGTATTTGTGACTTTTTAATATTGGTTACGTAATAACCGCTCGTAAAATATTTGTCATCCCTAGTAAGATCGTATCAAGGATAGGGATGACGAATATTTTACCAGCGGTTATTACGTAACCAATATCATAAAGTCACAAATACCAGTGATCAATACTTTTCAAAAAGGGGTGTGATTGAAATCAATACCATCTTTCTGGTGATATTTCGATTACAGGTTTTGGATCACGATAGAAGGTAACAATCGATACCATATCACTGAAATTTACCGGAGCGGTGACTTCACTGGAAAGTAACAATCGAAACGATCTGACCAATGGAAGCTCTCGAAAGAAATCTGTGAATGGATTGAAAATTGAACGAACCGGTTATTGTAAGTATCGTATCATTGAATTGTATATCACTGAAATCTATCGGAGTGGTGACTTCACTGGAAAGTGTGAAATCGCCGCTCCACTTCCGATATTCGCATTTGATGCACTATTCCATACAAATCAATTTTAATTGCTGTGACTGCATATACTCCGTTTACTGCTGGCGCCATCTATTGGTACAATATAGAACTAAGTAAACATTTTAAAGAAGTTACATATATTTTTAATCCACCTGTTCCAGAAAATGGTTCACTCCAATCAAAAATTAAATAAATAGTTTGGAGAAAAAAATTTAAGAAGTAAGTTGAAACAGATAAATTAATTCAATCACACGTTATTTAAATTAGTAAGTTAAGTATTAATTACAATTAATAAATTTTATATTTAATATTAAGTAATAATTTTTAATTAATAATATGATTGAAATAACAGATATTTGGAACACATATTTAAAATAACAATAGCAATATTATTTGTTATTCAAAAAATCGTGGATTATGCATTTCTAATCAAGGATTTGAATCACACCCCTCTTTGAAAAGCATTGATCACTTGTATTTGTGACTTATTGATATTAGTTACGTAATAACCGCTCGTAAAATATTTGTCATCCCTAATCACACCCCTCTTTTAAAAGTATTGATCACTGGTAATTGTGACTTTTTGATATTGGTTACTTAATAACCACTCGTAAAATATTCGTCATCCCTAGTGGAATTCAAATCCTTGATATGATCTTACTGGTAATATTTCGATTACAGGCCTTGGATCACGATATTGAGTAACAATCGATACGATCTGTGAATGGTTTGAAAAGTGAATGAACCGGTTATTTTTGGAATTATCGTATCATTGACGATAATTCCTGATATCATATCACTCCGATAACAATGGTGACTTCACTGGAAAGTGTGAAGTCACCGCTCCACTGCATGGGAGTGACCTTGACTTTCCGGCATTCGCATTTGACCATGGACTATTTCATAAAGATTATTTTTAATTTCTTGTGACTTTGATTGCATATATTCTGTTTACTACTGATGCCATCTAATGGAAGAATATAGAACTAAAGTAAACATTTTAAAGAAATTACATGTATTTTTAATTCAAATTTTTCAGAAAATGGTTTACTCCAATAAAGAAATTAAATAAATAGTTTTGAAAAAAATCAAATTTAAGAAGTAGGCTGAAATAGATAAATTAATTCAATCACACTTTACTTAAATTAGTAAATTACGTATTAATTACAATTAATAATTTTTATATTTAATACTAATTAATAACTTTTAATTAATAATATGATTGAAATAACAGATATTCCGAACAAATATTTAAAAATAAGCAATAGCAAAATTATTTGTTATTCAAAAAATGGTGAATTATGCATCTCTAACAATTAGAAAGGACAACTAATTTTGTATTCCTTTTATAGACTTTTTTTTATTCTTTAAAAAGTATTTTGAAAAAAATATAAACTTTTTTAAAATATCTGTTTTAAATCTAATTTTTAAGCATGGATGGCGTAATATATTTATGCATTGCTCTGAAATACGATTCGTTTAAAATTGAAGTTCTCCATTTCCTACATCTAGTAATAATGATGGATAATGCTTGCCTGCTCTAGCACCTATGGACCAAGCAGATTACCCTACCAAATTATCCACAAATGTAACATGGAGGGCGAGACTGGGCACCTTGAAGATATTATTTTGTGATCTTAATTGAAATTTTTATTAACTAAAAACGAAACTGAATTATATTTCTTCTGAAATATTATTGCATGACAACTTCTGAAAATATTATTGAATGAAAATTAAACTATTAATTATAATTTTTAATAAAGAAAAATTTATTTGTTTGTTATAAAAATAAAAATAATGATGATTGAGCCACAACTGAGCATTAGTACAGTGTAGAAATGAGTCAATTTTTTACTTGATAATCGATATTTTCAGCACAGTTTGGTTCCTATATAGAGACCGGAAACACGAAACTGTATGTTATCCCCATTATTTTACTTGATATTCTGAATGCATTGTTTTAATAATTTAAAATATCTTAAAATATTTGGGGCAGATTGCTAAAAAGGCATATGCTTAATTTTCTGTAAATATCCAATCCACTTGCACTTGCAGTCTCTAATGTTTTGTCTTCGGGACCGAAAGGATCCTGGTTCGAAACCTGGTTTTACAGAAAAACTGCTTTGAAAGTGAGCCTACAGCGCATTAAATTCCAAAGAATCAAATGCCCTCATTATTTTGGGACGAATGTTTTAATACAGGAAAGGCCAACTCAGTTGTTGTCAGCTTATGAAGCTTTTAAACTATCAATGTAGTCCCAAGGTCGGTATCATGTTGTCTGAAAAACTGGATATAAATTTAACCCAACAAATCATAACTTCAAATAAGGTTTCGATATTTATTAATTTTGTCAACATTTTAATGGATACAGAATTATTGAAAAGAAATGGAACTATCCCGATGATATCAATATTTAAATTATTTTGCGATGTTTTTTCACGATTATCTCTGCCACTTCTCCACCATTCCTCTAGACTTTGGAAATAAAAGACAATGGAAGTATCAAAGATAAATGAAGATAGAATGAAAATATAAATCCAACTGAAGTGAATTAAGTTAGACATTAGCGCGTTTCATATCATGTGATATTTATTTTTGTATCTATATACTGCATCTGATCGATAATTCCCATACTTAATATCTTAATTTTTAATTTTTTTTATTAATAAGTTATTTTTAAAAAGGTTTCTTAATTTTTTTAGTACAATGTGTAATTTTTTTGTAGTTCGTGCCGCTCTGAATTTTATTTGCATATCTATAGTGACAAGTTCTCTATTTTTATTAATTCATGCTGAAACCACTCAAAAGATTCGTTATTCTGTGGATATAACCGATGAAAATTATGAACAGATACGAAATGGAATGTGGGTTATTGGATTGTAAGCAGCTATATTTTGTTAAAATGCATTCTGCTTCTGATTTCAACACATTTTTAAATAAAGATTTGATTTGTATTTACTAAATTCTATAATACAGATCAAAACGATATAAATAATAGTATGAAACCACATGACTTTAAACAGAACATAGTTAAAAATAATCTTTGATATATCATGAGTGTACAGGTTATCTATACAAAAGACAGGCAGATTACCTGTAATATAATTTTGAAAGATGTAGTCTGACTTTTCTTATGATTCATTCAAGCTTCTTTGTATTTTTTTTTTTTGCCATAATAGAGCAAAAACTTTATCTTTCTATTTATATTTTGGGAATCATTAAATGGTACTCAGTATTTTTTTAAAAAAAGTAGGATATAAGCTATGAATGGTTTAACTAAAAGCCACCATGTCCTTGCCTCAAACAAACACAAATATTCTCACCATCAAAATAATAGTTTCAGAATAAATAAAACAATAATAAAATAAAGGACTAAAGTAATTTTTCTTGTTTCTGTCTCTTGCCCCCCCCATTCCTTTTTACAATTACATTAAAATTAGATATTTGAAATCTTTCAAGTAAGTTCAACCAAATCATTCAAAGAACTTGAAATTTATAGATTAAAAATATTGATGTTCATTTTGTTATTTCTCAGCCTTATCAGTGATATATTTTATTTCATTTATTCTTAAAAATTTGCATTGATATAGATACATATGGCTTATCACTCGGAAGAATTTGTAAATTTCAAAATTTTATGTATTGAAATATTTCTTTCTAAAGGAAAATGTATATTTTGAAATGATGCTGCTTGACTATAGTGTCACAGATTGTTACAACCTTTGTATTTACATTGTCGATAATCAAATATTTAGAAGAACTAGATTAATGGACATGAAATTTAAAACAGTCTCAAATATTTGATTTTCATTCTTAATTTACAATACTTAAAAGAGGAATATTTTTGAATTGACGTTTATTGTTACTTTAACTTCTTTTTATAAATTAAGTTTCTTTTTGTTCTATATTGATTTTTAGATATAGAATCTTATTTTCACATTCAAACTGATTAAAAATAAAATACTTATAGCTAGAGTTATATTTCAGTAAAAGTCAAAGTAAATTAAATTCTTTTTAAATGATGTCTAGAATTGATTTTTAAAAATAAAACTTGGAAATGCTTTATTTGGGAATTAATATTGATTTATGCTTAAATATAAGTGTATAAATTACAGTTCGAACAGTTCAATTCAGTTTAACAGTTCAAAATAGCATTATTTAAAAAAAATACACATAATACATTTTTTAATTAGCATTATTTCAAAAGTTACTGTATTACACAAAATATTTGTGATGGTATCTATCAATATTGATAATTAGATGGAAAAAAAGACGATGTTTCTGAACACATATTTGCTATTTTTTTTAAATTATAGTGCAATTAGAATTTATATGGATGATGATGAGACGGTTTCCACAAATTATTTAATGGAAAGATTTTAAATTATTATTTAGATAGTTTTATAGCCAAAAAAATTGATTAAAATTAATTTATTGTATTATGAGTAGTTTATGTGAAGAAATTCTCTTTTCCTCGCACAATGATATTGCTATCCTACCACTGACTGCCATTAATAACATCTAATTCAGTTTATAAAACTCATGTATAAATTTGATTTGATTTCTCAAATATGATCACAAGCATCATTTTTTTTAATAGATTTTTTTAATGAGTTTTAAAAAATTAAATATTAATAATTATTCTTGATCTGAAATGTTTACATTTTTTGCCGATTAAAAGATGCAATATTTTATTTTAATTTAGCTTTGATAAAGACACTGAAGAAAGTTTAGATTTGGAACACGAATGGGAGTTCTTTTCTCTTTTATCCCAAGAACAAGGTGTTAAATTTGGAAAAATATTTGGACCTCAAAATCCTGGTATTAATTTTTTTCTAATATTCAAATAAATTTATGCACTGTTATAGTATGTCAGTGATTTCATTAGTTTTAACAGCATTCCATTTGGATTACTTCTAGCTGTATTATGAAATTTACTTTTACCATTCATAATTTTTAGTTCATATAAAACTAATTTATAATTATTTGTACATAAATAGAGAATTAATTATATGGTAAAAAAATTAAGGCTATCTATTACTAAATTTAATTTCTCAGTATTAAAAGCTATTAAATCGAAATGAGAAAATTATTGTAAAAGACAGTATTTTATACTATTTCATATAGCTTTACTTTTCTGCATATGTAGCATATTATTATTGTTTCTTTATAAAGTATGCTGTAATAATTTTAATTTGTACAGCTTCTGTATTGAATTATATTAAGTGTTATATTAGATACAATTATATCAAAAAAGTAATGTCTTATTTTTATTAATTTATATATTTTCATTAGAGCTGTATATGAAATTATATTTGTTTGATCTTCTGTCAAAATGCAGTTAAATATTAGGACACAATATGCATATTTTATATAATAAATATTTTTCATTTGGGTATCTTCCTCCCTTGTTTCTTTATCCACTTTTGTTTCTGTATATTTTATTTATTACACATTTTAATGTATGAAGAGAGAATTTTTGGAACTTTTTCTGAAGCTAAATTACAGAGGTTTTCTTAAATATAATAATCTCAAAAAAAAAAATTTTTTTTCGTTATTTTCCTATTAGCTAGGTGGCAAGTAATTAGTTGCTAAATAGTGCCTAATTTAGCATTTTTTTTTTATTTCAGTAGTTTGTGTTTTTTTTAAATAAGAATTAGGTCTAAGAAATTTATTATAATTTATAAGATTTTAATTTTTTATGAGTTTAAGAAAAATTTAATTTAAAATCAAATTAGTAAATTATTTTGTTGAAATATTTAATTCTTTTATGAAGTTTTGTTTTATTTTCTAATTTTCTAAATTGTTTATTATTACTAGTTTTTTGTGTTATCAATGAACTGTGATAAACTAAATATATTTTGGCAAAATTTGTTTCCAGTAAAACTACCAAATAGAAAATTGCTAATGGAAAATTGTATTAAAATGTACACAAAAGAGTAATAAAGAATGCATTAAATAATTCGAATATAAAAATAACAATTCATAAGGAAATTTTTTAAAACTATCATTGTTAAAACTATTGTTACCGTTATCTAGCCTTTTAATTTACATCTAATTGGAAAGTATTCTACTCATTTTACCTGCTTGGTGTTGTTTTTAATAACATGATTAAACATTAGAATTTTTTTCCTTATATTTTTATTTCAATTTATTTGCAGGTTTTCGATTTTTATTAAATTTTCAAAGAAAAAAACACTATTTTAACTTATACTGGGATTGCCTTATATTTAGGAATATATACAGTGTTTGAAAATCCATTGATCAAACAATAAGTATTAAATTATTCCATTACCACTATAAATATGTTTTTGAAAGAATAAATCTTTGAACAAAATTTTATTCTTATTGATATTAGAATATAACTGTATAGTTCAATACTTCTTGGAAAATTAAATCTGATTATACTGACTATTAGTTTTTATTTTCTTTTTCTTTTATATGTCATTTATTACTGATATTATTTGAAGAGCATTGAGAGGAATTCTACTTTAAAATCAAGAATATAATCTAGTAAAAAGTTTTAAAGTTGCATAGTGTTTTTATAATGACTGCTATTTAAATATAAATTGATATATAAGATCCTTATTTATCGTAGTGGTTCACTGCATATTATAAACCATCTTCTCTTAAATGCAGTCATTCTGGGTTCACTGTAACATAAGCAATAATATTTATCCATATTCTTGTGATAATATGCAATTTGTGATAGACTATTTTCTATTTTTTCCTAGTTTTGAATTTCAAGTTTAATTTTTATACAGTTAAGTATCCTTTGATTCTAATACTGATAATCATATCGATAACTGAGTGTATTGCTGCAAAAATAAATAGTGTGAGTATGATTCCTAATGTTTTTTGAATAGATAGGAAAATATTATTTACACTCCTTTCTACAGTAGATTCCAAAGTACAAAATATAAAAGTAAGCAGTCTACATTATAATTGAAATCAGATTTGCAACTAAATAGTATAGGATCACTATTAAATATTTATGATAAGTTCCTTTTCCTATTCTAGAAGTAAAAGTATATGTGTGCTTTTGTAATACCTTACATAAGTCTCTTTACCCATTAATTTTCAATTTAATTTAACTCGTAGACTATGAATTTCTTAAACATCTTTTTCTCTTCATTTCCTATGCAAGTTTTCCAATTTGTTTTTTTTTTTTAAATCAGACAAATTTGTTGAAAAAGAAATTTAAATAAGTTTTAAACCAAAAGATGGAACATATTGTCAAATAATTCCCAAGAAACTACTTTTAATAGAAGCTATTTAATCTAGTTTTAAAAAGTTAATGGGGTGTATATGTCCCATTAGTAGTCAAAAGATTAAAACATACATACACTTAAGTAAATTTCTGTTAAATTATATTTAAAAAATTCCAGATTTTGATATTTTTAAGTTTTATTAATTAATTTAATTTTTTTAAGGAAAAAGTATCAAGAAATTGCTAAAAAAATTTTCAAAAAAGCATTTTTTATAGATATATGGCAATAAGTTTTTAAAATGTAAGAAAATAAACATTATTTTTAAATTCCTTATTATCTCAGAAATACATTAGAATTTTAAAAAATCAAATATATTCTCTTCTTAGATTAAAAAAAAAATAAAATAAGACATGGAAATTAAATGTACTCTTATAAAAAAGATTTAAAGTATTAATAGACTAAAACAGTGAATTCCCGACATTTTGCTTGATCTGCTATCATACATTTACACCAGTGATTCAAAATTTGTTTTCAAAACATCATTCTTAACAAATAAATTTTTGATAGTTTAAATTGTGGTATGTAGAAAGATATTCCCTTTTTTGCTTGACACACTAAGCAGGTTTTCATGGCATTTGATTTTATTTGTAAATGCTATGTAGTATTTAAAAATAATTGTAATATCTTTCAGCCTTGTGTGTGCGCTTCCTAGTTACTTCATACCCGAGATTTTTTTAGTGAGTATCGGTTTCAGCAGTCATTTGTTCATTTTCTCTATTGTCAATCTCTTTATTCTTTCTGCTGTATATTTCAAAATTTGTTTATCAATTTCTCATGGTTTTGAAATTGTATGTAATTTGAAATATGTAGCACGTGTTTTGAATTTTTTCCCCTATTGAATTAATCTAAAATTGTTATTATTTTTTAAAAATTATATATATTTTAAATTGAACAATTGATGCATTTTATATAAGAGTGCTGTCATATTTACTTAAAATAGCACTCTTTAATATTCAATACATTATAAGGTAATATGCGGCAAATTGCATAAAAATTTTGTATAGTGTTCTTAATTTTATGGCCAAGATTTGCTAACTTTCTTAGTGGATAATGTATAGTGATATTCATAAAATAATATCAAGACAAACCATTTTTTATTCAAAATTGTTTCAGTCGAATGATAATAATTATGAACAAAAAATAAGTATGAGAATAGTTATTTAAATATATGACATGTTGTTTGTTGTTGATGGTGCCAATTTTTTAAGAAAAGTGCATTTGTTCCTTTCAGCATCTACTATTTTTTTATTATATTCATTGCATGATGTTTTAAGATAAATTTTTTTCTTTCTTTCCTGTTAAGATGAGAATATAGTCATTTTCAGTCCATCATCATTTTGGAAACAATAGCTTTAGTTGTAGCTTGTCTGCTATGCCGCCATTGGCTCATTTGCCTCTAAAATTATTTTTATTTTTATTTAATTTGTTAACTTTTCTACTCTGTGAATTTGATATTTTGTCTTTACTTTATCTCATTGTCTGGTGATCAACAAAAAATGGAAGAAATAAAAATATGAAGATAGATAATAAATCAATAAACAATAAAAATGCAAGTCAGCCCATTAAAGTATACTGCACATGTAATTAATTGATTGATTTCAAGACTAAAACCAATCTTTTCTCTCTTTGAATTTAAAAATATCAAATTAATACTTGAGGTGCAGCAATTAATTCTTTTTTTCCCACTCCCATCCAAAATTTGTTCTCTCGATACTTTTATTTCTTCTTATATTTATAAATTTTGATTTCCCTTTCGTTGCCTCGACAGAAACATATTTGATTTTTTGTATATTCATTTTCTTTCTTTTTCTCTCTCCCTCTTGTCATTCTTTGAAAATAAAAAAAGTGCACAGATCATTTTCTAAAATCTTATTTAAATGATTTTAAAAAATGATCCCAATTGATCCCTCTTTAAAAAAAAATGTTATTTTTTTTAAAAGAGGGATGAATTGTTATAATTTATGTGCAATATTTCACAAATCAAAAATTTGTATTTTTGCTATTTTTGCTGAGTTAAAGATAGAATATAAACAATTTAGATTGCTCTCTATCAGATTTGAACATTTTTTAAGTCTCAATGCAGGAAAACACATACCAATACAAATTACACAGTCAAATACATTTTAAACATGAATGTTTACATGGCTGTTGTGTAAAAATGCATTATTTTGTTTCTCATGTTTACTTTGATGCATGGATTGTTAATAGCATGGATCATTTTAGCCATCTTCATTAAAAATGAAATTTAAAAAAAGCATGAAAACTCTGAAAAACATTAACGGAATATAATAGGCATAGCTGCTCTTGGCACCAAATTAGGATTCAAATATGATTTTGAAATTCACAGGCTTATGTTGTTTAAGATTTAAGTGGTATTTTTATTTTCTCATGTATGAAAGTAAAAATATAATTGTGAAGAAAGTATTGAAAAAAAACTTGATATTTTTATAAATTTCTACATTTTATGCTACTTTGAGTTCAAAAAACTTATTTTCAGCATTGCATTTGTGTCCTTAAAAATAACTAAAAAAAAAAAATTCTTTGAGTTAGATTGATGAAATTTAATATACGATATTTGCACCAAATTTTAGGATTTCTGGTAAATTTTGAGCAAAATCCATTCTGAGGAAATCTTTATGTCTGGTTGTCCAAATATAAGGTAACACGATAACTACAAAATAAAGAGGTCTAATTGGATAAAATTTGGTACATAGATTTAACAGTTAAGTGCAGATATATATCAAATTTGGAAACACACCTGTTAAGAGGTTGTAATTATGTAAGTTTGTTCTTTCACAAACGTGTCAATATGATGATAACTCAAAATATATATGATATATGATTTTTTGAAATATAAGTATATGATTTTTTGATTACTATTATAGTTCTATGCCAAATTTTGTTTTTAATCAGTTGGGAACAATATATTTAAAGCAAAAAGTTGATTTTAAGTACTTATTGCTAAGGGAAGAGCATTAAATAACCTCTGCAACCCCCAAATTGTCAAGGATCACATGATAGATTCAGTGTTGTACGTTCAGTGTTTAACTTTGTAAGATATGAATAAAAAATGGATTTTTTTTAGACTCATGTATACAAGGAGCATGGATATATTTAGTACCAAAAATGGAATTTTTAAACTTTTATATATATATATAAAGTTTTCATTCTAATCATGGCTCAGGAGCTAAATTCTAAGTCAGTGGAAATGGTCATATACATCCAATTGGAAAATGTTTTAAATGAAATAAAGAACTCTATTTTATGATATTTGAGTTAATTAATGGACTGTTAAAAGATTATAAAATCAAGATTTTTAAAACTAGTCCTATTAGTGATATTTAGAAAATATTTTTTCCTAGCTAATATTTTAAATAAAGTTTTTCTGTTACTAAAGCTGAATAAGTTATGAAATTTCTAATTATTTTAGGTTAATAAATGGCCTCCTTGAGAAAGTACTGTCCATCAATTAGTAGATCTCCTTTGATGGATCCATTAATATAGTCTAAAATATTTTAAAATAGTAGTATTCAAAGCTTCATAACTCAGTCTATATTAGCCCCAGAAATGTGAATTGTTTTTCCCCTCCAAAAATATTAATATATTAAAAATGTTTTATTGAATATGACTGATAGGACCAGAGGATAGTAGGGGAAGGGGAAAGAAAATTTGACTGCACATTCATTAATATAAACAATATAAAATATAATGTTTTACTTTATATAAAGCTTTTTTATATATATATATATATATATATATATATATATATATATATATATATACTGGTTAAAATTAGATATTGAGTTACAATTGTTGAAAAAAAGTTTCCAGTTTCATCTTTTAAAAAAAACCCTGGTGTTTTAAGGTTAATAACATTGTAAGCTCTCTCTCTTGTAAGCTTATCTTGTGACAGTTATTTAGAAGTATATAAAATGCTCAAAATTGGAAAAAACTGTAATTTTAATTTTAAAAAATTCAAATCTTGTTCAAAGTATCAAATAGATATAACTTGAAAAAAAAGTGGGTCCCCCCCCCCAAGAGACCAAATGCAATAATTTGGGATTGGATCAAAAATAAGAATTCAAATATTCAATATCTTCAAAAATATATATGTGTATTCTGTAATTTGTTGTGTATTCTATAATTGAACAACAAAATTATATAAAAAAATATTTTTGTTTTGCATGAGAAATGACTCAGTGATTCAATTTTTATGGAAAAAGTTATTGAATTAATAATATACATTATTATTGTATTATTTACCAGCATTAAGAATGGAATAGCACATTCAGTGAAGAAATCAAATAAAGAAGTTTTACTCAAGATTATTGAGGGCAAAAGATGGCATTATCCTAAGAAAATCAACTTTTTGTATAATCCATTTTCTTACCAGTAAGTTTTATTTTCAATAGTATTTATTTTGAAATTTTGTAGTACAATTAGTATTAACTTTGTATTATTATTGTAATAATTTTAATATAAGACTGGTTTTTATAAATAAAGGCTTTTATCTAAAGCTACTTTTAAATACATTCTTTATTATGGTTACCTTGAAACTCCTTGAATTTTATTTTCCTGTACTTGGGCTACCAGAAAAGTACTTGATTTTTCATTGGGCTCTTGAAAAATAAGTAAAATGGACCTCTATTTTTTTTTTTTTTTAAATCACATACCAGAAAAAAGAATCCTATTGTAAATATGATGATCTATGATTTCAAAAGTCTATAATAGTCGCTTTTCAGAATTTTTTTTTTTATTTAATTTGAAGTTAAAATTTTGTTATAAATATTTAATCTGAATGATAGTCCGATACCCATTGTTTTCAGGAATGAGCTATTAATGATTGCTATTTAATGATTTTTAGAAATTAGTAATTGTAAGATTATATATATATATATTCAAATTTTATGTGTGCCTAATTTTTAAGCAATTGACCATTATTATACCATCTAAATTAAAAAAAAATTATAGGTTTTTTTTTTTTTTGGCTAAGTTGAATTTTTTGAAAAAATAATACAAATATCAGTCTAAAAGTATACTTAGCATTTTCTCTTGTTTAACACATCTTTTAATGGAATTTAAAAAGTTTCATTCAAATTGAAAAAAATAAAAAATCCAAATTTGAGCTTTTAAAAAAATGTATTCCTAATATAATTAAGTTATTTGAACATTCAATAGCTCATTGTATAGGTTTTTTTAGTGTCTATAAACTTTTCTACTGAAAATTTTCCTGTCAAATTTATAGCTTTTTACATAAACATGAAAAAATGGATCTGACTTTCTCAACCAACCCCTGCCTCTCCCAGTCCAGTAACATATTTGGGTGCAAACTTGGAGATATGTTTGGAAACAATTTTAACAACTTAAACCAATAAAATGGTTGCCTAATATTTATTCAGACATTTTGACTTATTTTGTAATAATTGTATAACAGAACAGAATGTAGAATTTTGTATGTATATGCCTGCAGAATAATAGATTCTTCTGTTTTGTGTTAACTGTTTGTATTATTATTATGTATGTATTATTGGTTGTATTTATTATCTTCTGGAAATGAGCAAAATATTTTATAGTTCAAAAATTTTATCAGTTTCCTAAATCATTTTCTCTTTTATACATAGATTTCATGCTCTATTGTATTTTGTTAATTTTGTGATAATGTGCCAAAATAATTTTTTTTTCTACTGGTCTTATGTTACTTAATTTAAATTTTTTTTAAAATGTAAAATTTTATTTATTTATTTATTCAGGATGTCTTTGCTGTCCAACCTGTTTGTGCATGCAGCCAATCTTTATGTAAGTTGTTTTTATGCTTTTAATTTTATAATTATTAGTTCTGACATTCATGATATTATTTGTATATGATATATATGTGTATGTGCATGCACAATGATATCTCTTAATCTAATTTAAATCCTAATTCATTTTTATCTTAGTCCATAATACTTCATCCTAAAATTTTTTATTTTTCCTGATCCAAATTACCCTTTTTTATTTAATTATTTCTAATACATGCTCTAAAAATTGATGATTATGTAATTCTCATAATAAAAAGAGAAGAAAACTCTATCATCCGTGATATTCCTTCTAAAGATATCTTAAAATTCCCTTCCTAAATCGACACCTGTCAAAGAAATCCCTATAAGAATCTCTTTGCTTTTATTAAGACATGTTCCACCGTTATTTCCCATGTATCAATTATGCCTTTTCATTGAAAAATAAATTGAAGTTAAATTCCCAATTTATCTTTGTCATTAACTCATTTGCAAACTTATGTTGCACATGTTGCACACACACATTATGCACGGTCAAGAAAAAGGATTATTTATTAAATTATAACATCCTATAAAACGTCTAACAAAGGAAGTTTATTCCTTAAGATTGTAATTATTCAATTCACCATCAATCTGAAAACTTCATTATCGTAATTACTGAAGTCTCATATAAATTTTATCTTTTTTTTAAATTTTTGTTTTTTCTTTTCTTTTCTTTAAATTATGTTCATCAATATGTGCAAAATCTTGATAGCATGCTTTAATTAACAATTGGTTCTATTTTCACCTTTTTAAGATTTTTTCTTTGCTCTAATTTAGAACAAACAAAGAGAAAGATGCACAGAATGTATAGTCAGAATGTATATTAAATATTATATGTATATGTTTTTATATATGCATTATGAAATACCAAAATATGATTTTTTTTTAATAACAGATTAAATAAAAAGCAATGGTGTCATCTTGATTTTATCTAAAATTTTTATTTGATCAGTCACTGTTTGAGACTTGTAATTTTGAATTAATTTTAATCATTCACTTTTTTTTATTATAAATGGAATTATCAATTTATAAAATGACCTTCACACACACATGGAGTTTATGAATGAATGCGAGATTATTGGCTGGACTTCTTAATTTTTGCCTGTGATCAAATTTACCTGAATATGCATCAAATTTTACATTAGCATGCAACATCTGTGTTTATATATTTTACTCACAACAGTAATTAATGTGCAATAGGTCTATCCTCTACAGATTTCCATTAGAAACAGGCTATTTTTTTCAATTATTTAATTAGAAATGTAAGTGTTAGTTACTAGAATCTTCATAATATCCTGTGATAAATATTAATTTAAAACTCTTCATAAAAACCAAACCTAAATTAAATTTAAATTAATATAACAATGATAAAATTAAGACATTTAAAATTAAAAGGTTGAAATAAATTTAAATCATTATAACAAAAAATTGATACAACTTAACCAAACATTAATTAATTGTTTGCAAATATTATAAGTTTAATGTCCTAAGAGCTCTTAGATTAGAAATTTCAAAGATGATTTTTACTTAAATGTATTATACCATTTGCAAATTTTCTATGTACTAAAACTTTCAGAGGATATTTTATCTCAGGAATTTGTTAATTTCCTTGTCATTTTGTTGACTTTAAATATAATATTCATTCAGTTATGCCCAAATAGTTTGTTAAAGTTCTCTTCACTTTCCTTAGCTGTTTTTTTTTTTAAATCTCCTAAATATTAACTTTATTTTGAAATTTTTATTAATTTCTTTTTATTCATTTTCATAAAAATTATTCGAAACTAAATCAAACATAAGTCATAAATATCATCATTAAGTCATCTACTTTCTTAGAAGTAATGTTGCAATTGACTGACTATCAATAATCCAGTACTGCACCAATTTGGTTCCTTTTATAGTTTAGCATCTTCAAAACAAGAAAAGTCACTTAATGTGGATTTTTGTAATGATGAAATGATATAAACTATAAGATTCTGAATATATTTTGCAATATTTTATTATATTTAATATTATTTTCTGTGTAATTTTATACATTTTATATTATATAAACATAGGTTTTGCAATTGAGCTATTTTTAATCAACTTCTTTTTAATTTGGTAGTTCTCTTTTATGATATCTGCTAGACTACTGAGAGTTTATTGTAATTATTTGAAAAGTGCTTTCATTTTGAACTATACTAAGCTTCCCCATCAGATTATCATTAAGTTAAAATGATATAAACTATTAGGCTTTGATATTATGGAGTGACGCTTTGTATTAGTTTTTAATTCAGATTAATAATAAACATCATATAATTTTAATCAACCGTGAAACATTTATAAATAATTTTATTTCATTAAAATTAATTATTTTAAGTTAAATATTTTTAAAATAATTAATATTATAATAAAAATTAATATGTTAAAATTACTCTTTAATAAAATAAAATAAAATATCATGTTCATACAAAGTGTCAAAACTATTTGATTCATATAAATTTAAGGGGGAAAAAATATCAATAAAGGTAATTTGTCTATTCTATTTTTTTATTATTTTTTCTTTTTTGCCACTTACTTTAAATGATAGAATAATTTTTTTCATTGCTTTTGAATTAAAATTTTAAATATGCAAGCAATATTTTTTTTATTTGATGTCACTATTTATGTATGATAATCAAACATTTACATTTTCTTTATTTATAAATTTATTTATGTATTCTCCTCTTTTACAAGTGTTTTAATTTATGCCCTTAACTTAAAGTTCTTATTTTTCTTCTGCAGAACTATGAGGATTCTATAGTTAAGAAATTTGTGCCTTTTTCAAGTGCAACAGACGTGTTTTTTGGATTGACTTTCATAGTTGTGGGAACATTTCTTGGTTTGGTAAGCATTTTTTAATGAATATTTACTAATAGGAATTGGGTTCTAATTTTTTTCCATACTGAAGAAAAAGATCAACGAAAATATAAAAATTACTTTAAATCAATAATTTTAAATCAATAATATAGCTACATAAGTAAAAATTACGATACAAAGCATCCTGATTATCAGAAATAGTTAGAGAATTTATATATATATAAAACTGAGTGTCCATCTGTTTGTTTATTTGTTTGATTTCCAATAAAAATTCAACTATACAATTCTGTGACAGAACAAAAATCTTAGCATTTATTCCTTAACACTTGGAAGAATTAATGGAATGATTAATGATTTTGTTGACATAACTTTAAAACTTATTATTGCATAAAAACTATTTTTATATCAGCTTAAATTTAAACAAAAAATTAGCTTTTCAATAACATATATTTCATTTTTGTGTACCTATTTTCACATTTTAATGAATGTATCATTAAATTTTTAAAAGTTAGCTTTTCAATGACATAGATATCATTTCTGTACACTTATTTTTTTTCAAAAGGAATTTGAAAACAATTTATAGCAGTTTCCTTTTTTAATTGACCTATTACTGTTTAATTACATCTATTAACCTATTACTGTTAACCTATTAACCTATTACATAATTAAACCTATTACTGTTTAATTACATCTATCACTCACTCACTCACTTGTGCCAATGTTGAAATTAAGTTGTTCTTTTTCTTCAGAATTTTCAATTTTGCTTTTATTTTTTGTATCTTTTACTATACAAAAGTGATAGTATATCTTTAAATCTTGTGAAATTATTGCACTTAAAATTGCTGCAGTTTCTTTTACTTTGATTTTTTTTTAAAAACATTTTTTATTTTCAAATTGTTAGCATCTTGTTAAAGTCTATTATATAAAATTTTAGATATTTTCCTTTTTTTCACACCCACTCACACACATATGGAGAGAAAAAGAGAGAGGAAGAACAAATAAATGAGGCAGAGCTACAAGTATGGTAGTGAAACTGGTTGTCATTATATCTTTTAATCTTTAGATTATGGCTTTAAAAGAAATCAAGAATAATAGAATGATTTTAAAACAATAACAATAATAGAAAAAAAAATGCCTTCACTTCTTTTTAAGATAAGATCAATGGCTCTTTTATACTGACCACTTATAATTTTTTTGTATTCTTAATTTTTTTCTAAATCAATAAATCAATTTATCATGTAAAGTAAAATAAACGAACTAGATAATATACAATATAATAAGTTGTTTATCAAAATATTATAGTGGTTAGTGATTTGATGCATATGTTTAGTGACTCATCATATGGCTCTCTTCCCCATAAGCAAAGATAAAATTTCCTGTGGTACTCAAGGGTTTTTCATGGGTAAGTGCTAAGATGTGTATCCATGGGTAAGCACTAAGCTGTGTATCCTTTCTGCTGAATTCTGAAGAACTGCATCGACATTTTTTCATTTCATAAACATAATTATTAATTTGTTTACATTCAATGCATTTTTCTTTTTACAGCTTTAAAACTTCTGATGAAATAGGGAGAAGATGATATGTCTCCATTAGAAGAGATTGAACTTTTTCTATTTTAGAAGAGATCAAAAATTTTTCAATCTTTTCTAAAAGTACCTATCAGTTCCTCTCTTATTGCTGTTTAATTTGATACTAAGTGCTTGATGTTATGCACATACATTAATATATTCCATTCCGCTAACTATTTATGAATGGAACGAGGTGCTGTCAAAAATACAGATCCAGATATGTTAAAAGCATGTTTAAAATATTTACTAGTGTTTAAAAATTTTTCATGAGTTTAAAATTTGAAATTTTTTAAAACTTATTAAATTTTTGTGCAATGAAATACGAAAATAATTTTCCTTCAAATAGATCCGTACATTTTAGACTCACATTTCATGATTTTTTTTATTGGAGGAGCACAGTTACATAAATTAAGAAGAAGAAAAAATAAGGGTTGCTGAAAATAGAATAAGAAAATTTTGAAATTCAATTTTTGGTAGAAATTAATGAAAAATTAGTAATTGTTTAATCTGAATTTATTGATTATAGCATACATATATAATGTCACAAATTTAATGATTGATAGGGATTAAATTATTCAAACTCACTTTCCAAAAAGCAAAATTTGTGCTGAGTGCCATTACTGCAATGTAATATATTACAATATCTGTACAACTATAATGTATGAACTATTACTGTTATTACTGCATTTGTATTATTTAATATCAAAAGATATATTTTTTTATCAACTTGTTAAACAAAGAGAACTAGCTTTGAACTATATTTTATAAGGAAAATTTTAACCTTAAAATTCATTTGCAGTTGATAACCATACTGTTTGGAGCTTTCCAAGTTTTCTTTATGAGCTCCTCCAAAAGCTCGTCCAAGAGCTCAGAAGAGTCCCATAGCAACACAGAACGACGCTCTTCACATAGCTCATGTGATTCATCTAGTGATAGTACCAGCTGTCAAAGTGATAGCAGTGATGCGGTAAGAAAGTTTAAATTAAACATTGGCCAAAATTTATGCTAATGAAATATATATTAATGTTTATAAAAAATTAATTCTTCACTTACATGTTTGCACAATGAGTGATTGATTCATGAATAGCTATTAAAAAAAACAACAACAGAGTATTAACCCTTTATAATTCTCAGGTATATATTTTTTCCACATGTAAAAGATTTTTTATGAGGGTTCAAAAAAGTATTTTAAAATGATAAATAGGGTAATCAGAGGCTTAAAATTTGATTGATAGCTCTGAAATACATTAAGTCTGTAGTTAAATATAATTTAAATTCAAAACTGATAAATATATTTACCACTGTCTGTTTCACGATGTAAGGTTTATTGTAGTGGCATTAAATTCCAGTGTTTGTCATTAAATTTTAACTTTTGAAAATGTTTTGAGACATGAAACACCATTGTGTTGTGTTCTTATGTCTAAGATATTCTTATGTTTAATTATCATTATTTGTTGTTGAATTTATTTAATTTAAAGTGAACATTCATTTTTAAATTTGAAACAAAATCTGTTGATGCAGTTGGAATTTCTTAAAATTTTTTAATCTCCCTGTTAATGATTTTTATGCAAATTTTGACTTCATTTATGAGGTATTGATTATTTGAATACTGTAGTTTATGACATTTTTGTTTATTTCCTAAAGCAAAATGCGACTAAGATGTTATTAATAAAATTGCATCAGATTGCAACAGTCTTATTTTTATGCAATGTAGCAATCTGTCCAGCTAACCTAATAAATGCAAAATGAGCTTCAAACTATAATATAAAACATTACTGAATTTGAATACCATGATTACAAAACCATGTAAAATTGTTCCAAATTATCTAAAATCGAGTGGTAATTATACTTACCAATGAATATTCAATGATATTTTTTACCCTTAACACTCAATAATAAGTAGGCTTACTACTTTTTGATTTCCCTGAACGCTCTCTGGTAAATATATTTACCACTCTGTATTTCATAAATTAAATGGCAAATCAAAGAACTTTTGATGTTTCAATATTTGCAAAATCAGTTTATCACAACATAATCCTAAAAAATCTTATTTGTCAATTTCCCAGAATTATGTCCTCTAAAGGGTCAAAGGATTTAAAAAAATGAAGTGTCAAAAATTATGCAATAGATATAATCAAGAGATAACAAATATTAAAGGGGAAGAAAAAAAAGTGTTTGCCTCTTTATAAAGCTATCTATAATTTATCCAAAGTAATTAAAATATTTACTAATTATTGATTACTGGCATTTATTCTTTAGCAATTTTCTTACATATTATGCTGAGGTCTTCACTGCTTGCTTGCTTTCTCTCACTAACCCTGATATTGCCTTTGAATCATGCATGTCCTCAAATTAGTGGAGTTTTCTTAGGGATTGATTTCCTCTCTTCAGACAATAAAAGTAGAAGGAGACAAACTGCTATAAAAATGTTATGAACAGAAAAGCTCAATTACATATAAAAGAAAGAAATATTTTAGCATCAGTTAAAATTGAGAAGAAATCTCATCATAATTTTAATTTTTTCCACAGGGATAAAAAATTAAAGCATGAAATTGAAAACATGTTAAGCAAATTAAATAAAAACTTTCTTAAAACTGCTAAGTCTTTCTTTGCGTTTTTTTCTTCATTTGACATCGCTGTATGCCTCATTACTGTTTTCAAACTCAATGCAGGGTTAACATATTCAGTACTTAAGTATTGAGACAACTTCTAATGGAGAGATGAAATATTTCAGTAATTCAAAATAGGTAAACAAATTGGAAATCTATTCATTAATGTTGACTCAAAAAGTGTAGCTAAAAGTGGAATTAACAAAAAATATTTTTAAAAAATTTATTTGCTGTTAGTTTTTTAAAAATTAAAGCTTTACTTTTTCTTTTTTTTTTGTACCATTTCATTATCAAGTGCAATATAAATACTTACTTCAATATAATAATAATTTCCATTAAATATTTCAAACTATATTGGTAAAACAAATCTCAAATGTCATGGGTCAAATGACTTACTATCTACCAATCGCCAAGCAAATAAAATGCTATGTTTGCATAAAAAATTTTATATAATAGTTAAATATTGTATGTACTCGTATTGATTAAAAAAACTCTTTTTGATTGATACTCATACTATGTTTCAAATATTAAGTATTTTAGTCATTTTGGTATTAACACATTCAAACATTTCAAAAGGAACGATTAACATTGAGGATTCCAGAGTCAGAATCATCAATGTTAATCGTTTGCTCTTGCTCATATTAAAAGGTCAAGTTTTTATTTCAAAATTTTATGAAGTGATTTTGAAATTTTCAAGTATACTTCAGCTTTTTGTTGACTTATTTTAAATACATTCTCTATCTCTTTTGAGTGCTGTAGGGAGCTCAGTTTGAGCATTTACTGCTGTTGCAGTCATTTAATAACAATTTGCTGCTCGCATGTGTTCTAATGATTTATGATATTGCTATCTTTGTATACACTTTGGCTATGTTTTATTACCATGTTTTTGTGTGGCATAAAGCATTATTATTCCATTATCAATTTTGTCGAACTTTTTACCGTACACTGCCTGATGGATTTCAAATAACAATTATGCATATTCTTGTTTTTACAGTTTTTGCCTAGTAAAATTTTGTTGTGTTTCAATTATGAGCTCAATTTTTTTTCACTCCATTCTACTTTTTATGTTTTTTATGAGCATTTTTATGTGTATGTTTCATTTTTAACACATTGCGTACAGCGCCCTGCACCCTCAATGCGCTCCCAGGGCCCACACATTTTTGAACACTCTAGAAGTATGCTTGACAAGCAATGGGATGCATATATGCACATTTTTAATTTGCCTTTGGTATTATATTTACATAAAGTATTCTTTCTTAAATATTACTATATATTTTATACATCTATTTATTATATAAGATTTTTACATTTTAAAGAGCTGTTTCCTTACAAATTAAAACAAATACTTTGAAATAACAAAATGTACAATAATAAAACATTTTATAAGGTACGCTAAATGATCAATGCAGATCTACCAACATACTGCTATACTGACTGTTTCCACATGCTTGGAATGTTGACATTCAGTTATTTTGCTAATCATTTGTCATAAGAATGTGTATGACTTTGTTACTCTGGTAATGCAATAAAAATATTTGTCTCTTTTTGGTTATGTATCGATTCTGCAGAAAAAGCATGAAAGCAAGATATCTCGTCACCCGTACGCAATGTGTTAAGATTCTTGCAATTTTTATTTATATATTACAAATAAGCATGCGGTTCAAAATATCAGATAATAAATTATATTGCATTCTTTTCATTACAGGAAATTATTAGACCACTAAGGAAAGAACGTACTGTAAGGAAAAGAAAGCAAAATGCATCTCAGTAATTAAAACACTGTGTTTTGGTTTTTGCTAAGTTGCTGGTATAGGCTTAGTTACCGCTAAGCTGTATTGAAAGGCAGCACCTAGTTATCTATCTTAAATTGTGTTCACCATATTTCTAAAATATTTTCTCAATTTTTTTTTTATTTCTTGACAAACAAATTTTTATTAAAAGTCATGTTAAATACAAACTTTCTCATTTTTGAAAATAAACATTTATTTCTTATTTACAAATATAATTCGTGTTACAATGGAATCAACTTTTCATCTCTTAAACATGTTTGACTTTAAAAGGAAGTAATTCTGTAAATATATTACCTTTATTTTTATGATGTGCCCAAAGACTAATATCTTTTGCATTTATATCCTCTACCACTCTGATTTGTGTTATATTTTGCTGTGATATTAGTATGAATTAATTAGTTTAATCTGATCAGTCAAATGGTAAGAAAAAGTTGTATCACTTGCTTTTGCTAGAAATTTACTAATTTTTTATATTGCTGCATGTAATGTTTGTTATAATACTTTTTTATTGTAATACTTTTATGAAAATGTCTTTTTTTTTTAATAAGAAAGATATGTTTGCTTCTTGTATTTTTGTCACTGTTTTACTGCACAATATCTGAACGCTTAAACCACATGTTACTGTCTTTGTTTATTTCTTTTGTGTTGAACTAATCTCTCTAAAAATTTTAAGTAGTTGTTTCAAAATTTAAAATATGTATATATGTGTAAATATTTGTTTTTATATTTAAAATAACTAAATTAAGAGAAAAATGTGTGAAAGTAAATATATAATGATAAAAAAAAACTCATTTGCTCTTTAGAAAGTCAAGAATATAATTTCGGACTTTTTTGAACACTTATGTGTAAATTGAAAGTATAGTACAAACTCAATTATACCAGTTGAGTGGGACCATAATCATGTTGAATATCGAAAACTCAGATAAAAGATAATCTTTTTAATTATGATTTCTTTTCTTTTAATGAAGTTTTCCAAAATTTATTATATGGAATTCATACTAACATTTTTAAAAAAATTCTTTTATTAGTTTTATAATAGTATTCAAGAGTGTTTCTGATTTTTTGCTGTCTCTGTTACATTTTTCCAATAAATCTTTAAAAAAAAACTTTACCCAGTAACATGAAACTTACCAACACATTTATAATGGCATGTATTCATGAAAATACATAGAAATAGCTCACATTACTATTGTGCTTGAAAGAGATCATTATATTTGTCAGATCATTATATTTTTTATCAATATAATATTCTTGTACTTAATGGATATTATTAATTTCTTGTTTAAATAATTTCTTCAGTTATGATAGATTATTTCTTAATGATAACCTTTCATAAGTTTTTGAATTTTAAAAATTGACTCCATTACCAACTTTTTTCTTATAAATGTATTGACATTAAAGAAATAGAAAATAATACAATTTTCTAATATTATCTTGGTTAATAGAAAACTCAGTTGGAAAAAGCTGAGATAATTGAGATCCTACTGTATATTGATTGTGTACTGTTACTTTTTAAAGACAAATATGCAATAATATTTGTTTATGACAGTATATTTGATTAACTATACAATTTTATCTTTTTTGGATATATTTGTATTAGTTTGTTTGGTCTTGAAAATGTAACATAAGTTTCAATTTATATTTATTATTTAATTCATTTTACTTAAAATATAATAATTTTTCAGTATATATTTTGCAGCATCATTGCTGTGTGGTACATGTACATGCTGTGTGCTGTGTACATGGTTGACTTCCCTGCATTCTGCATTATTGTTGTTATTGTTTTTAACTAGCTTTCAGGAAGAAAGCTACTGCATGAAAAATGAAACTCGTGAGTTTGCATGTGGCAGCATTTATATGCTCATAAAAGATACATCATCAAACTAAACTCATAAGTACCTAAATTAATTTAAAGAATTAAAGTCAGAAAAATTCTTTAATCTTGTTAACACATGGTGTTTTATTTATAATTTGGTTTAGCTATGTAATTAAACATGTTCATCCTTAGAGTTCATAAACATCTAAGGAATCAGTCATCCTCCCCCTCCCCCTGAATTTCTAAATAATTTTCAACTAGCATATATCACACAGATGAATAACATATTTAGATATTTTGTGACCCTTGACAGTGTCATTATAATGCCCTTCTTTAATAAATGCATCAATTTAATTTTCATTTCACACATTTATAATACTATCAACTCTTAACTATTTATTTTGGATTAATTTTGCAAGAATGTATACCATTATTTATTAATCTATTTTTTTTATGACTTAAGACTGTCATTCAAATTTGAAAACTGGATTATTTAAACAGATGCTCAGTGTTTACAAATAATGTTATAATAATAATAAAAAAGGCATGACAATATAAATAGAATCTGGCAAAATGCTTACTTATTGAAATATAAGTAAAATCTTACTTTATAATAGAATTTTTTTAATTTTTCTTATTTATATTATATATATATATATATTTTAATTGACCTGCCTGGCATTTTCTTCAGTTGTGTGGCTCTAGACTGCTGCTTGTTTGAAATTTGCTCTGAGTCTGGTTTTGAAATCAAAATGTTGTAATTTTGAATTTTTGTTTGTGCCTTTTTCTTCAATTTATTTTCAAGGTGATGCAAGAAGTTTTAAAGCAATATTTATTTTTAAAAAAGTATACATATTACTGCATTTTCAACTACTACTACTTTTTGCATAATTTTTATAAAAATTTTTTTTAAAGTTCATAATTAATTTTATTTTACTGTTATCTTAATCTTGGTGCATTTAACATAATTCAAAATGAAATTTACTGAAATCTATGCTTTAAATTAAGTTGGAAGTTGAGAATTTAAATTATCAAAATTAAGATAAGTGTAAAGTAAAGTTGCATTCCTTAAAAAATTATTGAAAGTACTTAATAAAACTCTTTTTATAGTTATAGATTTATAGATTTCTAAAAAGTAGTTATCATTTTTGATTTCCAGGCATTATCATAAAAATAAATAAAAGAAAAAAAAATTATAATAACAATTTTCCCCCTTAAATCTAAGTACATTTAATAGGTGATATAAGCCAGTTGAAAAGTTTTAAGGGACCTGAAAATGTATTTTGACCTGCTAGATACAAAAAGAAACGAAACAATAGAATATGGTTTGCCCACAGAAGGGAAATATAATTTTTCTAAACAAATGAAGAAATTGGGCAATAATTTGTTAACATTTGCATAATCATTGGATAGCATGGTAAAGAAAATATACAAAATTGGAATCTTATTTCTTTATTAATTCTCGTATTATTATATGATATAAAATGTTAAATATTTTTCTCAGAAATTTGATCTATTTCAGAATAAATGCATGACTTTATTTGGTATCATATTATACGTTCAAGGTAGTTAGATTAATAAAAATTGTCTGTTATAATAATCAATGCAAAATGCATTGATGATTCCTTTATTTCATCTCTGCTAATACTAAAAAAATGTATGTGTGTGTATGCTATGTTTAAAAATTTTTAATTTAGTAAAAATTAAGCAGAATTTTGGAATCTTCCATTGAGTAAGTTTTACAGCAATAATTTTTCATTGTTATAGTGAAGCTCAATTTGTTTTCATTGTTATGATAAATTTATTTCTATTATTGATAACAAGAGAATGAAAATTTGATTTTTTTTGTGTGTATGTATTGATTAGGTTTTTTAAGAGCAATAAGTTCAGTGAAATACTTTAATTTATTTATTTTTTAGCATTTTTGTGAGAGTTAAAGATATGGATTAACTTCAAAAACAAATAATGTTGACATTTTTTTTTATTGTTTGTACATTTCTAAATACTTGTGTTCTCTTCTGTAATAAAATTTGAAGTATTAAAATATACTGTTAATTTTAAAAGAAGTTTTGATTTCTTTTTGTATTGTGCTGAATTTTTTTGTTCAATGCATTAAAAATTTTTTGAGGTATTGCCAGAAAAAAACTTTATTTCTTTCTATATTATGCAACAACAAAAACATAAATAAATAAATAAAAAAATCTTATCTGAATGATATAATTAATTTTATGAGCACACTTGGTTTAGCAACCATGCTATTAATTTGTTGTAGTTTAATCATTTACTGTTTCAAATTTTAGATAAGAGAGAGAGAGAGAATGGACAAGTTCATAATACAATCTTCCTTATCTTAAAATAATATATTAATCAAATGTCCTGCAAAAATTCCAATTCTGTTGGTATGGTTACTAAGGAAACTATTCTAGTACATGATGGATCAATATTACATTTTGATAATTTTAAGATCAGAAAAATCCCCAGTAGCAGTAGTTACCATAAGAGTTAAAAAAAAAAAAAAAAAAAAAAAACACCTCAGCATTTTTGAAAGATATGAGAAGTTTCCAGCATGAAGGATGGGGAAATTATTAGCTATTTTTCAAAATCTCTTTTCCTTATTACATTTTTTAAAATAGATAATAGATTTCTGTAACCATATTTGTAGACTATGGACATATTTGTTTATACTTTGCAAAAACTGCCTATTTTCCAATAACTTTTCATCTCTCTCTCTCTCTCTCTCTCTCTCTCTCTCTCTCTCTCTCTATATATATATATATATATATATATATATAATATTAATGTGTAGCATATAGAATTAGCATCTCAGTATGCTCTTCAAGCATGGCAAAAGGGATTGAAAGCATGCCTTTCTGTCTTCAAAAGGCAAAAAGGGCATGCTCATTGCAGCAGTTATTTTAATCAGCCTTGAGGAAAACCATATAGTTTAGCTTTTTTGATGAAAAAGAAACCAATTTTTATATAATTATCTTGGAAAACATTTTGGCCTTTAATTGTCATATTTATTGCTTTTGCATTGAATTTAATTGTTCATTTTATGCAATTTTTTTAATTAATGATAATAGATGCAAACACTATATTATGCAAATGTGAAATGTTATTTTGAATATAAAATCAATACATACATATTTGACTCAATCTTTTATATAATTATATGTCAACAATAGCAATAATTCAAGTGATGTCACAATTGCATGAAAAATGTAATTAAGTAATTTAACTTCATATTGTATATTGACAGACACTGTGATTTAAGAAACATTTTTCTTTCCAACAGGATGAACAAGGAATTCCAAAATTAAACTGCTGTAGTATGTTTTATGAATAATTACACTTGTATGAATTGATCCCAATGAATCCCCTCCCCCCCATATATATTTAGCAAATGTAATTTCAAAGATCCTATAGCTGTATTAATATTTCAAAATAATATAACTTGGTAATTTATAGTATACCAAAATTCAAATATTTCCTAGTGATGTAAAATGCAGCAATTGTTATATTTTCAAAAATAAAAACAACAGTCTTAAAAAAAGTTAATTACTTATTTTAACTGCCAATAAAAAAAATATCTAGAAGAAATTGTTTTTCAAATCATAGTTTATTTACAATAAAATAGTAGTAATAACAATCATTTCAAAACAGAACTATGCAGAGGGAGAGGGAAATGATGTATTATTGTTCAAAAGTGTTATTGAAGACATTATGATATATTCTTAACCTTATTTGCTTTATCAAAATGTTCAAAATAGAAAATAAGAATAATTAATTAATTTTTAATCTAGTAATAAAAAAATTTGAAATTAAAGCATGTGGATTATTACGTTATCATAATTATGTATTAATTTAAAAAATAATTTGAAAATCTCAAATGTAAGAAATACTACATTCAACATTTATATATTTCAAATGCTTTCAGAAATATTAAAAAAAATATGCAAGAATTTTGGTGTACTTTTAGAAATGAACTTCAGAATATTTGCGAATTTTATTACTTAACTAGAATTGTACTTAAAATCCAAAAATGAAACATTATATGACTATCAAAATTCATCGATCATTCATTAAAAAAATAATTTGTGATAATACCTTATGTGGAAATTTTCCCTATTATTTTTCAAAAAAAAAAAAAGGCTTAGATTTACTGATAAATAGTAATAGATCCTTAAATTAATTATATTATAAAAATGTTTTATTTATTATAATATTACAATAAAATATGTATGGAATATATTGTTATGTATGGAATGTCTCAATGTCAATTATCTAAGTCATTTAATGAAATTATTTTTATAGTATATATTTAAGTTTTAAAATATATACTTAAAAAATGAGACTACTTAGAATATATATATATATAATAAATGTCATTTAAAAAAAATTAAAATCATGTATATTTACAAGAAAAAATAACAGCTGTAGGAATTATTACCAAATTATATTTTGTTTTGTAACTAATCTAAAAGTTGGAAGCTAATATGTAAAAAACAAGCAGAGATTATTCATCGCATTACTATATCACCAGATGAATACAGTGAAGAAACCGTTTTCCGTCACAGTCATACATGCCCCGCCCCACGTTGCTAGTTCCGTTAAGACGTTCCTCCTAGACACATTCACTGAGCTCAGAGTAATAAGTAGAGGATTTAGAATGAGTGGCCCTCACGATCGCCAGATCTTTCTCCCGCAGACTTTTGGTTGTGGGGATACCTGAAGTCTCGTGTATACCGGGGCTCTCCTGCCACTTTAATGGAACTGAAAGATGCCGTTCAATTGGCCGTTAATGGCATTGGTGCCGACATGTTGCACGCAGCTGTAATAGGCGTAGTTACGCGCCTCACTTGTTTAATACCTTGTGATGGCGGTCATGTTGAGCATCTTTTGCTTTAAAATAAAATATACTATAATGTTACTGTGCTCTGTTTTCCTGATTTGCATAAACCGTGTGATAAAACCTGATTTGCATCACCGTGTGATTTCTCGTGCATAAACCGTGTGAGCGCCATCTATCGGTCATTTTTAAATACATTTTTTAATGGAAATAACGAAATCCAAAGGCTCTCTGAACGTATTCCCGCAAACCGCAATTTTTTTTGAGCATTACTTTTTTTATTATGATTTTTTGAAGTTTGCACGAATTTATGCCGCACCCGGTATATGAGAAAGTAGAAAAACACATTTTGCTTCTTAAATATTCTCAATAATCTTAGAAATAAATACACTTTCCCCTCGTTTATTGAAAATGTTAGATGGACTTCTTAAACTACATTTTTCTTTTATTTATCTCTTACTGGTCATAGAACAGAAAATTTTTTAAGATCCAAACTATTCATATGTTTTATTGATAAAACTAAGAAGAAAACAACAAAGAATTTTCGTCAGTCTCTGTCAAATTGTGCCAAATATTAGAAAATTCTCCAAATATCAAAGGAAGAATATCGAAAAGTTATAAATATTTGGCATATTATCGACTTCAAAAAATTACAATTTGGAAATAGTATTATATTCTTTAGTTGAACCTCTTCCGGAAGATTCTTTTTCACAGTTAGTAGAATAATTATGAAAATTGATCATTGATTTGTTTAATATTCGTCCTTAAAACTTAAGAAATAACTAAATTAAACTGATTTTTTAAATTATCATGAAACGGCCATTTTCTTATTTTACTAAGCGGAAACACTTAGAGACATAATGATATATATATATATATATATATATATATTGTTTTTTTTTCTGAACGAGGAAATGTCTAGTTTAAAAGAATTATTTTAAAATGTATATTGGAAAAGATAACTTTTTTCATAATTTTTAACTGAAATTAGTTCTTTTTCTACATTTTCATTTTAACTAGATATTTGAGGCACTTCCAAAATAACTGAAAAACAAATAAAAGAAAACAAAACTAATAAAAAAAGTTATATATAAATATTTAAGCCTAATCAATGAATCCTGTTTTTCTGTTATTTTTTATTATAATTTTTATTTCTCGGAAATAAGTAACGGGGAGCTATAAATTTTTAATGTTGATTATATGAGAAAATGATTAGTTACTTAGTTTTGAAAATATAATAGTCTTATTTTAATCCTTTTTTTGTAGTTTTCAGAGGTCACAACTTGCCAATTTTTAGAATCTTAATAACTATATTATACCGGGCAACCGGTATTTAATCCCAGTTTTGAAATATTTGAACACATAAATTTGAACATCAAATGTACTTCACCTCTAAATGTTTCACTTTAATTTTTGTCAACTTCAGAAAAGTCAGTAGCAAATTAAAGAGATTTATTTTATGACAGCAAAAGCTGAAAAACATCCCCATCGATTCACCATCATGGCACATTTCATATAGTTTATATGTAAAATAGTTACTAATGCCATCTATATTTCAAAATAGAAACTATCTTTTAGATGTTCTCGAAAAGTGTGATGCAAAATTTCTTGAATATTTCAGACAAATTTTCGATAGAAAATATGGAAGATTAGAAAAATAAATGCGCTTCATCTCTAAATGTTTCATTTTATTTTCTGTCAACTTTAGAAATATCAGTAGCAAATTAAAAAGATTTATTTTATATTGAAATTAATAATATTGAGACTAAATATTTTGCATAAAAAATTATATGAATTTTATGTTAGTAAAATTAACTCTTGATTCTTATCTTATATATTTATTGCATTTAAAAAAGTATATATTATGGATAGTTCAATATCAAACAATAATTATTAGCTATAATTATTCAAAATGCATTTAATAGTTAGTGTTTAAACATGTAGATGGCAGCACTATAATATCTTATTCCATGTTTATCAATATCAAGGGAATTAAATATTGCGCAATTTTGTTTTGCAAGTAACTAATGAATGGATGATTTTGAAATTGTTATAATCTCAAGGAAAACATATAAATTATGAATGGATTGCATTTATAAAATTTAGAATGATAAAATAAGTGCATACTTGTATATACTTGGATGCACGAAATGGGAATCTAAAAATTAATAATACTTCAGATAAAAGAAAATTATTTGTAATGCACTTTAAATGTAAATATATAGTAACTCATGAAATTTTTTTTATAGTGATATCTTTTATAACACTCATATAAAAATTAGTTACTAAAATTGGTGGTTTGAAACAAATAAAGACACTAATAGAATGAAGTCAAATATAACAAAGTTTGGAACTTTAAAATACTGTTCGTCAATGGATTCTGAGACGACCACATTTCGATGATTCCATCTCATTAAGGAGTAAGACGCGGAACGATAAGCACATTTCCGGTATTCACCTTTGACCTTGGATTTCCCCCATTAGATATTTTTTAGTTCAATTTTTTTTCTTTTTTCTTTTTTTTTTTTTCACGTGCATGTGAGTGTTTGTGTTATTTCTGACAGCGTTTTATTTTAACTCAAAATTTCGTATTGATATGTGTAGACAAAAGTGATAAAAAAGATTTCAGAAATGGTACGAAGAAAATTTTACATAATATCATTAAATATTGTGACCAAGAAGCAGGAAACGGGGAATTAAAATGTTCCTGAAAAAATTTAACAACTTGTAAAAAAGAAACATTTTAATATAAAAAAGTAATTACCAAATTTTAAGAACAGAAATTTTTTATTTATTCTTCATAATTTAACGTTTATGTCTCTTATATTAAATAAAAATTGCTCTGGAATATTTTACTGTGCATTAGTACCTTTTTCCTTCTGTATTACTAATTATCTGTAATATTTACGTCTCATAAAACCGCGAGTCTTCATTGTTAAATGTAAATATCTCCTCCTTTCATCTTTCCTCTCACCCCTATTTTGTTAAATTAAACCCATCCTAACATGCGCAAAAGCGCGGAGGGTTTTACAATCCGTTGCCAAACAATAGAGTTTCATAAAATAATATAAACACAGAAAAGTAACAAGTGTAATTAAATGGACATAAAATGAATAAATTTATACAAAAGAAAATTAATTGATCTCAAGAACGATAAATTCTGACGTTGAAATCCACATCCCTGTAGAAGTGCTCTGTCAAACATAAAATATAAGCAAGTGGGAGCGGTTTCCTCGAAACATTCTCTCATATTCTCTAATAAACTTAATCATGCCAGAGAACGCCTTACCTGGCATTGGCGTATACTAGTTACCAAATATTAATTTATGGCATAAATTTTGAATTTTTTAAAAATATATCATGCCATCCTTGGCTAGTCATATGGCGATTAATCTCTGACATGTGGTTAATAGTACCAAAAAATAGAATTTGGATACATTTTTCTAAACCGTTTGAAACCAAGATTTGACACAAAACATGACTTGTTGTCACAAAATCCCATACCTAACTTGATATATTTAAGTCACTGCGTTTTTGAATGATACCGTTTACATATTTCTGAAAGTGCAGACCTACAGACAGTCAGCATGTTGTTTTTGGCTCAAAATTTGTCAGCTGTCTACACTATAGATGTTAAATCAGTGTACTGAATCGTATCTATATAGCTCTCTTCGTTTTATAGTTACTGTGTTAACTTATATTTGAACTACCGGACAGACGGACTTCCTCAGAACAGATTTTACTCAAAATTGGATATAAATCTGCAATTTCATGTAAAGACCGTATACCAAATTTCAACCATCTAGCTCAAAGCATTTTTGAGTTATCTTTGTCACAGACAGACAGGTATTTTCCAAAAGTGTGTTTTTCGAACTCAGAAAGATATAAAACTTGGAGATTCGGCAAAATCTCGAGTTCGCATTTTTGGGCGATTACTATACTTTTTCTGTTTTACGTAATAATGTTGATTAATCTTTGCTACAAAATAACATAATAAAATGTAAGCTTTGCCATCCCTTAACTAAAAATATTTATCAACACTAAAACTAAGAGTAATAATAAAATTCAAATTTAGAGAAATGTTGATTTACAAACAGAAAAAGTCATTGCCTGAAATAAAATTAAAAAGTTGCTGATTAGGAGAAAATAAACTCCATTCTGTGATATGGGTTTCCGGATTCGCGTAAATTCATTATTCACACACATAAATAAAATAAAAAAATACCCAAAACAAAAGTTGGCTAGATGCTAAAAGAGAGTTACAGACGATTTTAGACAATTCTTATAGAAGACGATTTTTACTTTTTTGTTGTTTTATACATTAATGCTTTTATTTCACTGTTATTCTTGTCACTGTTATTCTTGTGCTTATTTTACTGAAAGGTTGAAGGCGTTATTTACATGAAATTAAATATGTCTAATTTAGTACCAGCTTCGAAAGCTTTGATATTATTTTACTTTGACGAAGTAAAAAAAAAGAAAGAAAAAAAAAAAAAAGAATGGAAACAAAAGAAGGGGAAAAAAAAAAAGACTTTTTTTTTTTAACGTATTAGAAATCCCCGAGTTCGAAGAACACATTTTTGGCATTAGGTCCGTCTGTGACAAAGAGAATTTATTAAAAACAAGTAATATAAAAAAAAATGTTTTTTAAAGTGAATTCCTACTTTCGCACGAATTAAACTCGCATTTTTCACTTTCATGTGAAAAAAACTGAAATCCTTGCATTTTATCGATTCAGCTATTGCCTTTTGTTTTCAATTTTCATTACAAACTGTTAAAACTCTATTTAAAATATTAAAAATTAATTAAATTTAATAATTAATGAATTATTTGAAAAAAACTGTATAAACATCAAGTCACTACAAGTTTAAAAAATGTATTTGTAAAATGTATGAGTGTATGTAAAAAAAGTATTTTATTAACGATTGAAAATTTGAACAAGATGTATAAATATATATAGGGAGAGTGTGAACTAATAGTAGTAATTGAAAAACGCTTTGAGCTAAATTGATGAAATGCAGTGTAAGGTTTTTTTTACACCAAATTTATAGATTTCGATCAAATTTTGAGCTTAATTTGCTGTCCGAATATAAGTCAATACTATAAAAACAAAACGAATGGAATTAGTTAAATAAAATTTGGTGAACAGATTTAACATTTAAAATGCAAATGCATGTCAAATTTAGAATCAAATGTGTCAAAGGGTTGACTTTCTGTATGTACCCCCACAAGCATGCAAACGCTATAACTCAAAAGCACTATGACTACATACATTATGACTTAATATATGAAATTCAGCATGTGAATTTTTAACCACAGTTTGTGGTTCACTGTTGAATTCTGTTTAATCAACCTATTTAATTCACCTATTGTAAAATGCCAGGAATTATTTGCATAAAAAAATCGCCAAGGATAAATGTTAGATTCAGTAATGATGCTATAATTAACTAACTATTGCATTGTGTTTGTTGATATTGTTCGCCAATGCCACGCCAAGTATTGGCGGTCTCACCCAAAGTCACAGTTTTTTGCAGGGGTTGGATGAGTGGGGAGGGATCACACCTTTATCAGAAAGAGTGAGAAAATTTTGGGGAAACCTCTCACGCTGGTTTATTTTCATTTGAATAAAATAAAAGCTGAAAGTTATCCTTCTGTGTTTTCCAGATATTGCTCCATACGATTACCTTAATTTGTAAAAAAAAAAAAACTCCTAGCTGAAATAAGAATTAAAGGATTCCATTCTTATAAAAACACTAGAAAATCAATCTATTTGAGATAATCCCAAAAGTTGTTTAGAATTTTCAACACAGAATGTATCTTTTAGATTTGAAAAGTGTTGTGGCTAACAATAGATAAAATTTTAAGCGATCATAACAAATACTAATTAAAAAAAACATTTCAATAAATTTTTTCCGAATAGTTTTTTCTTCTTCTTTATTTAGCAAGCCTATTAAGGATGTAAGTCATTGACAGAACTTCTGGTATTTGCCTTTATAAACGTTATTTTCTCTTCATACAAGGTGCATTTAGTTAATTAAAAGATTGCAAATTGTTTCAATGCTTTTGACGCGTTTTTGTTGCGCTTTCTTGCATATTTCTTTCATTAATGATCAAGCGGTTTTAAATTTTTATACTTACAGTGGCTTAAAACATTGAGAGTACACCTAACTTTTACTTGATAAATCCGACTTTCGATATAAATAACACATTACGGGGAAGTGCAAACATGGTTTTATTCTTTCGCATAACAAATGGTTTAATTTAGAGTAAAAATAAAGGAAATCAAAGAAAAACATTTAATTTGAAAAGTTTCAGAAGCATTTTAAATAAACATACGTAGAATTTTGTCTAAAAAATTGAGAATACACCAATGAAATTTTTACATTTTTTCGAATAGAAAGAATGTGTCAGTATTTAGTTGCATGTACTTTGGCTTTTATGATGGTCTCTAAACGTCGCGGTACCGATTCGCCCAATTTCTGGTGGTATCTGAAGATATTTTGTTTTAAACGGGGTTTGTTTGTAATTTTGTGTTTTTGGACCACTGTTTTGAGTGTGGCTCACTGATATTCAATGGTATTGATGTCGGGGTACTGTGATGGTATGTGTAACTGCTGTTTACAATGAAAAAGATGCCATATTTTGACGTTACGAGCATTCTGTTTGGGGTCGTTGTCTTACTGGAAAATGGAATTTCCATTTAAACCCAAGTTTTTAGCACTTTCCTTTCGATGGCTGCGAAGTATATCCAAGTAAACAAGTAAACCACAGCGTTTATAATGCCATCTATAAAAATTAAATTACCTACCCCGGATGAAGTCATGCAACCTCAAATCGTGACGGAGTCACCATCATGTTTAACTGTAGGACGTAAATTTTTTGGATCCAAAGCAGTATTAAGCTTTTTCCATGCAATATGATGGCTGTCACTGCCAAAAATGTTGAGTTTTCTTTCATTACTAAATATAGCTTTCTTCCAAAGGTTATTGGTCTTTAATTGATGGGTTTTTGCAAACTTCAAATGCTTTTTCTGAATTTGCAAGCTGATGAACGGTTTCTCTCTAACAGTGCGACTTTTATATCCAGCTTATCTAATGGCATTTCGCACAGTTTCAGCGCTGACACTTCTATCTAGGATTTGAAAAGTTTCTGCGACAAGTTGGATGAACCATATTGTTGCAGCAATCTAAAGGAAAGTGTTAAAAATTTGGGTTTAGATGGAAATTCCATTTTCCAGCAGGACAACGACCCCAAACAGAATGCACGTAACGTCAAAATTTGGTTTCTTTTTCATTGTAAATAGGAGTTACACACACCGCCACGGTACCCAGATATCAATGCCATTCAATATTCGTGGGCCACACTCGAAACAGCGGTTCAAAAACACAAAATTGGAAAGAAAACCCATTTAAAACAAGTGGTTCAAAAAGAATGGGGTAAAATATCTTCAGATACCACCAAAAATTGGTCGAATCGGTACCATGACGTTTAGAGGCCATTATAAGAACCAAAACACATGCAACTTAATAGTGACACTTTGTTTCTATACGTGATATTGAAAAAATTTCATTGGTGCACTCTCAATTTTTTGAGGTAAAATTCTGCGTATGTTTCTTTAAAATGCTTCTGAATCTTTTCAATTTAGAAGTTTTTCGTTTATTTTTCTTTATTTTTACTCTAAATTAAACCATTTTTCATCTGTAAAAACAAAAACATGTTTGCACTTCTCGGTAATGTGTTATTTATATTAAAAGTCGGATTTATCAAGTAAAAGTAAGGTTTACTCTCAATTTTTTGAGCCACTGTATGCTATTTATAATTACAAATTCTAACGAAATTGCACTTTCTTACTCGATTTACAAATAGTTGGGTTTCAATTTCTGACTTTTCATCGTGGTTGAAATTATTATATTTAGTGAAATGATTTATTTATTTTATGGTCAAATCTGTAGGATCAAACTTCGTTCAGCAGTTCTTTTTGTTTTGTAAAATCATGTTTTTTTTTGAGAAAATATTTAGATACAAATCAAATATTCATTACATATGAGTACTTTTCAATCTTGTCTACATATGAACCGGTTATTTAAATAAAAAAAATTCACGAATGCACTTAGTTTAAACGGTTATTCGAAACAATCTGCTATATTACAGCATTCATTTTATAGTTTATTTATTTTTACTTATATTTTTGAACTTACACTCAGTTTTGCCATGGTGAAAATGGGTCCGTGATGGCGCTATATGATATTGTTACAAACGTGCAATTCGGCTTCCCAGCATAGTTTGTTCCATCAACAGAAAGAAAGTTTTACAGTCATCTGAATTGGACAAAGTACAAGTGGCGCGTCGGAGGTCCCAGAGCTTGGCGACAAACTTGGCGACCATTTGGCGACTTTGGCGCCAAAATAGATTATACCCGAAACTTCGAGAATTTTCCCGATCCGTCCAGTAGGAACCGAGATACGCCTCGAACGTTCCTGATTGGTTGAGAGGTTTCTAGCCCCGCCTCCTGAGACCTATAAAAGGGGCTGCAGCTGCCAGAGAAGTAAAGTCAGTAATCCGAGTCAGAAGTCGGAGTAGTAGCCGAAGTCTGAAGACGGAGCGGATGAGTCGTAAGCGATAGAGCGGAGTAGGCGGAAACGACGGTGAGCAGCGACGGAGTCAAGCTCGTGCTGAACTGAGCTGTGCGCTACTGTCTGCAGTAGATTCTGGTTGTATGCTGCTGTTGTATGCTACACGTCTCGGCGGAAGATAGTCGTCTCTGTGCTGTATATAGCTGTCGCTTTTGTGTTGTCCTGTGTGTCTTCGTGTAAATAAACGTCGTTGTTTTTATTCTACTGCCGCCTGGTGATTGAGCGTTCTTTACACCATATCACTTCCACTATCCAAACGAACCCCGGTAAAAATTTCGTAACAATATTATCCTCATGAGAGCAGATAGAAAAAGTATCTACTAGGTAGTTATAAATTTATTTTGTGTGTAAAATCACGGTTATTTTTTCAGGAAAGACACCTATTAGATAAACTTGAAATACAAAAAATATTAAATATAAATACGAAAGTAAAATAAATAAATAAATAAATAAAGCAACAAGCGTAACTCGAACAGTACACGCAATACGCACGTCATTTATGTTATTCTGACCGCTACACTATATTATCCACACTTTGAAGCGGGAGTTGAATACATTTATTTTAATACTTAGTTGCAAGTTTTTTTTTTGTGTAAAATCGCGTTTTTGCAGGTTAGACACCTATATGGATAAACTCAAAAAACAAAATCTTATCTAAATATAAAATTTGATCCAAATTGTTACATCGGTTTCCGAGATACGCGAAATAAATAAATTTATATAAATACAAGAATTGCTCGTTTAAAGATATAAGTTATGTGCCATATCAATCTTAATTCATTGAAAATCTAGAGGTTTTTAGAAATGTATAACATTTGTAAGAATAATTGCATCAACAGAACTTTTTATAAATATACAAATTTATAAATATCAACCAAAAATGATGAATATTCGAATCAATTAATGCAAACCATAACTAATAAATTTTCTTTTTGAATTCTGGCATTTTTTTTATTTTTATGCCAGGTTCAAATGGAAATCCTTAATTTGTAGGCTTGGAATTTTTATGAAGTTTTTATAATATACTCAAGTTAGATCTTGTCTGGAATATTCTAGTATTATTTGGAATCTAAATTGCCATAACAAAATTGAAATTATTGTGAATATTCAAACCAGTTTCTTGTGGTATTTGTTTTACAAGAAAAACAGATTCTACTCCCAGGATATATCTTCTATTTGACTACGTGGCATGTTTAATTTGCCTAGTTTGTGTTGTAGACGAAATATTTCTTTTTTTTTTTCATAATTAATGGTTTTGTCGCTGTTCCTCCAAGATCTTGAAGGAACCATATTACTTTTCTAAATGTTTATTCTAAATTTAACTGCATTAAAAGGCTGTGGTTTCCAATGGCATTTGCGATAAACAAACCCACTGAGTTCAGAAGTCAGCAATCTTAAGCCAAGGGTGCGTCTCTTGTTTTTCAGTAGCGCCATCTAGGGCCCAGAGTACGACTTAGCTACACACACGTCACAATCCTTTTTACGAGTGGACTTCATTCATACATTTCATTCATTCATCCACAGATCGTAATTTAGACCTAAATCAGAGAACGATCACCCCTAATCCAGTACCCCCAGAGGTATTAGTCTTGACATGGAGGACTTTGTGACCACAGCAGATCTGTATGCACGCCAGCCACCACACACGCGGAGAGTCTTAGGCCGGCGGGATTTGAACTCGCAACCCGAGGGACGCGACTCCAACGATATACCAACCAGACTATTCTGCCTTTATATTAAAGGGTTCTCTTTGTATAAATTTTATAAGACTTTTAACATGATCAAAGGGAAACTTGACATTAATTATATGATTTCAAGCTTTTTAAAGCGGTTTGTTCTCGGTTTATTTATTTATTTTAAAAAAGATTTTTTTTAGTGACTTTATAATTTTTTTCTTTAAATTCTTGACTACAAATTATTTTTAACTATACATATTATGATATTTATGTGTACTCATGTTTTTTTATTGTTATTGTGTTTGCGTGTTTTATTTTTTAACCTTGCTAATTGTTTGAATTTTTATTTATAAGTGGTTTAGAACTTTGTGATGCTTTATTCTTTGCTGTTCATTTTTTTATGTGTGTTTTAATTTACTTTATGGCTAGTGTTCCTTATGTGTTTTTGATTATTGTTTTCTGTAAATGGAATCGGTCTCTGTAGTGTACTTATTTTACAAATAAATAAATAAATTTCTTTTAGAATATTTTAAGATGTTGATTTTTATGAGTCTTATTTACCACGATTTAGATGAAAAATAATGTTCATATATTTATTAGTCGAGGCTTAAATGTATCAAAATTCAAATTTCTTAATATTTAAAATGTCCAAACGATGAAAAGTCCAAACGATGAATCAAAATTTGTAGAGAAAAAAAATGTAGGTTTTGGTCTAATTATAATTTTTTATGATTATAATTTATAAGTCTGTAAAAGTTAAAAACTTGTAGTCCAAATTCCAACATTTATATTCAATCAGATACTGTAGATATGTATGATAAATAAATAGATTTCAGAATTCTATTTATAAATGATATTTATAAACGAAAGCTTTATGCTTTGGTCTAATAATAATTCTTATTTTTTAAAATTCTCATCAGTAAATACTGAAAACTTATAATCTAAATTGCAATATTTATACTCAGTAAGATACGGATCCTAACTATAAATTGGAATTCACCGATTTATAAATTATTCTGTTCAAATTACCCTTCTTAATCTGCATTCAATCGCTTCATTTCATTTAATTTAAATGTGAGGTAAATTTAAATATTTATCGTTTAATCTAGGATATAATTTCTCGCAATACTTATCTATCAGTCGAGCAATCAGAAGCGTTTGAAATTGAAATTACATCATTTGCTGTTCATTTTGTGGATAATAAGTGGATTGAATTATATTTAGAGGGGATCGAAACGTAATTATTCCATCGCAGAGGTTATAGATTAAACATTAATCAAACTTGTCGACATTGATCTAGAGAACTTATCACAGAAAATGAAAATATCCTTGACATTAATATCCATGTTAACAATGCTTGAATAGGTTCTTTTCGTAGTGGTTTAAATTGATGCTTTTTTTGTAGTCTGTTTCATGTAGCATTCGAATTTGAGGAAAGTGTAAGTTTAGTTTAGTTATATTAACGTCCCGTTTCAAAGCAACACTAGGGCTATGTTTGGGCGTCACTCGTGATTTTGAACCATAGTCAGATGACGGGGACAACACCTGTCCTGTCACACCCTCTCTAAGCTTCCACACCACACCAGCGGGAGGACGTTTGGCCTTGATGGATTTAACGTACACCAGACCCACTTACATGCTTGTTAGTCGGTGAATCGGGTCTCGAACCTGAGGTCCGATGTCGAGACCTTACCACCAGGCCGCCGCTGTCCCAGGAAAGTGTAGGAGTTTTATCCCTGTTAAGTATGGTATAAAATAAATGCTTTGATTTGATTCCACTAAATAATAATAAGAAGAAAAGATTTCTGGACGGAATCTTTATAAGTAATTCTTTTTGCTTTGTGATCTGGAGAATACGGATGGAAAACTGCAGCAACCTTTAAATTTAAAAATGAGTATTTTAAGTAGAAACATTCCCTTTTTATTTGTAAGAAACGAATTATTTTCTCTTAGTAATCGCAATAATGAAAGGAAATTTAGTGTATGGTGTTTACTCTAAATTTGAAGATTTCTGTCAAATCTTGAACAAAATTCATTAAGAGAAATTATGTCTGTCTAGCTGTCTGAATATAAGTTAACACGATAGCTACAAAGCGATGACAGCAATATGATAAAAATGGGTACACAGATTTAACATCTAAAGTATACGTATGCATCTAATTTAAAATCAAATCCGTTAAGTAGATGACCGTATATAGATCTAATATGTAAACGTGAAAATGTGAAAAATGCATTGTTTTAAGTAAATGGTTCTCGTTCTGTAACGAATTTTGGCTTAAATCGATTAGAAAAAAAGTCGTTCAAAATACACATTTGGAGTTCTAACACTTTTGCTCCTGTATTAGCCGGAATTTTGCTATTAATCGCCAAAAGGGCACGTTAATTGGCCTTTTCGTAACTATTGTTCTCCATTAACCTGTGATTAATAATATACTACATTTATTAAAGCATACGAGAAAGTTTCAAGAAGATCACTCCCACTGGTTCGTTACTAAATTCAAAAAGAACATTTTTATTTTCCCTAATTTTTAATATTTCATTTAGAATTCATTTTTATGAAAATTATTGATTTATCTGTTAATCATTGAACTAGATAGGACAGTTCTTACTCCCCTCTCTGTAATTTTTGATATTTGATCTATAATTTATTTTCATAAATATTTTTGAAACTAGAATTCAATTTTTATAAAACTCATTTGTGACTCAACCACCAACTTATCATTTTATTAAACAAAAAGAATGACTGATGAATTATTGCTAACAGTATTTCAGAAGTCCATCGTCAACGATAACACACAATTTAATAGAAATTTGACGAACAGAATATTCAGAAGTGAATGAAAATTTTCTTATAAAATTCCATTTTCACAATTATGAAACATATCAAGTTAAAATGAACAAAAACTGATAGAAAATTTTCAAAAGATTAAAGTGTTGTATTATATTTAAGATTTCACTTATTCAACTATAAATTTCTGAAACTGTGCAGGGCCGCGGTGGCCTGGTGGTAAGGTCTCGGCTTCGGAACCGGAGGGTTTCAGGTTCGAGACCCGATTCCACTGAAGAGCCGTCGTGTAAGGGGGTCTGTTGTACGTTAAATCCGTCCTGACCAAACGTCCTCACGCTGGTGTGGTGTGGTGTGGAGAGGGGTGTACCAGCTCAGGTGTCGTCCTCGTCATCTGACCGCGGTTCAAAATTACGAGGTCCGTCCCAAAATTGCCCTAGTGTTGCTTCAAAGCGGGACGTTAATATAACTAAACTAAGCTAAACTGAAACTGTGTAATCCGAACTTTTCTACTTCTTACATTTATTTTTATCCTTACCAGTTGTCAATTAGGATAACCTTCATGTAAGTTGCCATATATCCTGAAACTATTCCTGACTTTGACTCCCAGAAAATCTTTTTTTGCGCTCATTCATTTGACCTTGATGCCAACCAAACAAACAAAAATGACCCCCTATCGAATAAAACGTATCTAGGAATTGTTTTCAGAGCTAATTCAAAATGTCTGGCTTTGGTTCCGGATAACATTAAGTTGTCATGTTTTTTTTTTATTTATTTGTATAAGTTTCGGCGGTGTTCTTTATTTTGGATAGAAATAATAAAGCTGGAGAGAAAAATGAAAGTTTTGCTTAACAATAAAAGTGCAGTTCCCGCCTTTTATCCAAATGATTTTGAAATTTTTTTGTGTGATAGTTTTATTTAGGTTTATAGGATTTGTTGTAAACATTCGAACTAAATTGTCTTAAGCAATATTGGAGTTTTTGATATTTAGGCATAAATCGTTAAGTTTTATCGTTCCTAAAATAGAAACTTTATCTTGAAATTGTTTTCCAGAGAATATATGTACATTAATTTTGTGCATCTTTTTTTATATGTATAGCGATGTTTATTTTTCTCCATAATTCCATTCATTCCAATAATACAGCCAGGAGACAATCATCTTAATATACTTTATTTGTTCGCTAATCTAAACTGTATAAAAATACAAAGGATATTTAGACATATTATAAAACGATTTCGGCAAAGAACCTTTAAAAAAAGTCAATGTTTTGAAACAAAAATTTCTGGCAACAGTCAATTGTTTAAAATGATAAATATCATCTGCTACTTTTAAATTTATTCTTCTTTCAAAATATCGAATGTAAACAGGTTGTTGATAGAAGGATATGTTTCTGCGCGTTCCGAAGATAAATATGCCTTTTCTATAAGTCAAAATCGCTGTAAAATGCATGGCATTAAAATTTTTAAATGCAAAATAAGCAACATTTTTAATCTGAAAAGGAAAAAAAGCCGTCTATCTATTACTCTTACATGGAAAGAAGATTCCAAACGAATAACGAAAAAGCTTACTGTTTCAAATATTTTCAAAGTGAAATCTCTGTTAACAAGCGAAAACCTAACTGTGCATTTATCAATTGCAAAGTCTTTAAATATATCTGTAGCAATGATAAATAAAGTTATAAGAACTTTAAAAAAGCTAAGAAAAGTAAACAAACAAACAGTAAAAAATAAAACGGAACAAAATACGACATTCATCAGATTTTACGGAAGCAGTGGATCAACACGGAACTGTAGAAACCAGCATGAAATCATATTTAACAAGACGTAAAAAATAAATATATTATGGCTCTTTATTAAAAGTGGCCTTACCCAAATGCTTGCATTAAAAATAGCAATATTTAATATCAAAAACCAAGTTAAAACATGTAAAGGTTGTCCCAGAATCAATGCACGATTTGAAATTGCCACCATTCGCATACTAAAGTGTTGGAAAAGCGTATTAAAAACCATTTGAGAGCGGATGGTTTAGGGTTAGTAAAATTGGTGCGTTACACGAGAGAACAGCGTGTTTTTATTGTTGAACAATGTTTCAAAAATAATGAAAGTGTGGTGGTCAAAGTTCGAAAATTTGAGAACTGGGGTATTATTAGATCGTGTGATTTAACATCATTGGATTTCTGTTTATGGGGTTATTTGAAGTCGAAGGTCAATGCCAAAAAACTCACAAGCATATTTGCATTGAAGGAAGCAATTCAATACTGCATCAACGAAACCAGTCACAATTATGCAAAATGGTCATAGAAAATTTCTACAAAAGAGTGCGTATGTGCCAGAAAAAGAAGTTTGGACCCATTGACCTATACGTTATTTCATGTTTAACCCTAGCCTGTGTATTTAAGATTCATTAAATTATTACAATTTAAAGAAAAGAAACTATGGTTTTTATTTAATTCAAATTTTGAGTTTGGCCAACACTTTAATTCACATATGGCAATTCTTATGTTAATTTTGGGACTTTACAAACTTAGCCCTGCCCATGCAAAGGAAAGCTTCAGAAATGGGTTTATTATTGTTGCAGAATTATTCTACAATAGGAATTTAAAAGTAAGAAAATTGGGAAATAATGTTAAAGGCAGTTTAAAATATTTTCAAGTTAAAGTTTTAAGATCGATACTTACTAAAGAAAGTCAATTTCTTTATTCCAGTGATTTTCAAAGACTGGAATTTCATCAAGTCAGCAGCCATAATACCATACTTCGAAAGATACCGCAACATTCTTTGAAAATATGAAGATTGTATCAAAATATTATATTAAATCCTCTGAAGTTTTACTCTATGAATCTATCATGCCTTTGGTTTGTTCAAAAAGCGATCTTTCCAAGTTCAAATTCACCGAGATTGATGGATTGTGGAAAATAGTAGAAGAGGGATATAAACCCAATAACCCTGGAAATTTAATGAAAACCTTGCCGCGGTTGTAGTTTAACCCTCTGCTTGGCGCACTTTTCAAAAATCGCCAACTAAGAGCTTACTAAGAGCTTGTTTTTCGGAGGAGTCAAAGACAGGAGAAAAGGGCGGGGGGTTGCCACTTTGGTGCATTATCGCCAACGGCGAAGAAGGTGGTTAAACTACGATTCACCCAAAATTTGTTTAGTTTAGTTTAGTTATATTAACGTCCCATTGTAAAGCAAAACTAGAGCTATTTTGGGACGGACCTCTTAATTTTGAACCCCTGTCAAATGACGAGGACGACACCAGAGCTGGCACCCCCTTTTCCACACCACACCAGCGGGAGGACATTTGACATGACGGATTTCACGTGCAACAGACCCCTTTACACGACGGTTCTTCGGTGGAATAGGGTCTCGAACCTGAAACCCTACGGCTCACAAGCCGAGACCTTACCACCAGGCCACCGCGGCCGTTTCTCGCAAGAGCTCTTCTTACATGGAAATCTCGACACAGAAGATTAATCCAGCAAAAAGACTATCAGAACGAATATTTAAACCAGCGAGAGTAGTCTCCTGAAAGCTTTCTCGTTTATTCTCTAATAAACTTGTCATGCATCAATCTTTGGCTTGAATCTATAGTGTTATAATTGGCGAAGATTTGGTGATTAATCTGTAGAATCGAAAACTGAATTTTTGTTTCAAATGCGTATTACCCAGCCGACTGAAACTAAGATTTGATGCAAAACTGAACATGTGATCATAAAATCCCATACCGAATTTGATATATTTAAGTCATTGCAATTTTGAATTTTCGCGTTTACATGTTTCTGAAAGCATAAACAGACAAAATATCAATCTCTTGTCAGATTTAGCTTAAAGTTTGACAAGCGTCTACATTATAGACATTTAATCTGTGCACCGAATTTCATCTATCTAGTTCTCTTTGTTTTGTAGTTATCGAGTTAACTTATATTCGAACAGCTGGACAGACGGACTTCCTCTGAACTTATTTTACTTAAATTTTGATAGAAAACTGGAATTTGATACAAAGGCTGTACACCAAATATTTACTGTCTAACTCAGAGTAATTTTGAGTTATCTTTGTCACAGACAGACAGACGAATTGTTTCCGAAAAAAATTTTTTTTTCGAACTCAGGGAGGTCTAAAATGTGGAGATTCCTCAAAATCTCGAATTCGAATTTTTTGATGATTGCTGTACTTTCTGTGTACTACGTGTACGAAAAAATAAAAATAGACTTTACATTTTAAACATAAATTAAACGACACCGAAATCATTCTTGAAATGTGCAAGTGCCCTCCGTATAGGTTGCTAATTTTCTGGAATTCTAACCAGACTATTTATCATGCAATAAATATTATTGAAGAAATGCAGCATTAAAATGTATTGCTTCATTTTGCGAAATATGTCGATATATGTATCGAAGTTGATTCTGTTGCGTTGATTGAATCTGATGAAGATGCTATTTAACAATGTTTTCTTCTGTCGGAATATTATCGTAACTTGCAAATATTTTAAAATCTTCATGTTTTGTGGAGTTTAGCTCCCGTATTCTTGTATAAAAAAGCCCAGTAAAACACTGGTAAGACGAGAATGATTCGACATCATACCTGTATTATGGATGAGCTACAAGTTGTTCAGTTATAGTAATGCAATAAATTTCTATATTAATAATGGTGAAGATAGAATAAGCCTGTGTTTATAGCTAAAAAAATTAAATGAAACTTAAATTTCATTATTATAAATTTAACAAAAGATAATTGAAGATACATTTTTCTTTCTTCCTCTATTCAATAGTCTCGATCTATAATAATATCGAATGGAAGTGGTCCCCCTAAAACTTTCTCGTATACTCTCTAATAAATTTGCCATGCCAGAGAACACTTTGTATGACATTGGTGCACAATAGTTATCAAATATTAACATTTGGCTTAAATTTAGTACTTTTTCCGACTCTATCGTGTTATCCTTGATGAGTTTTTTGGCGATTAATACCTGACATGCCGTTAATAGTATCCAAATATCGAATTTGGACTTTAGACACGTTTTTCCCGATTGAATTAATTCATTTTTTTTTTCAAATGCTAATATATATATGTAATGATATTTCAAACTCTTAATTTAATCCAGATTAATTTCCAAAACTTTATCTTGATTTAGCCTATCGTAACTTCATTCTAAAATATTTTCTTATTTCTTGATCCAATTCCACATTCGGTTTAATTAATTCCTTTGTAAAAATAATGCGCCATCAGTTCTACGTATCAAATGAAAGTGATCCCGTTCGTTGCCCTTGAAAAGGTCACCACGTGTATTGAATTTGCGCTTGGCCAGAAATCCTATCTTATATAAGACTAGTGATCATTTGTTCGTCCCTTTTTCGCTTCTTCTTTTGTGGCACACTGTGCCTTCTTGCAAAAAATTATGCCTGCCACTCGGAATAGAATATAACGGAATTAAATACACAAATTCTCTTCACTGCTTGTCCAACCTGAATTCTACTTAAACAAAAATAATGTTATATA